>PVJX010006784.1:0-75178 GCA_004027295.1 Dolichotis patagonum
TACTTTGAAGAAAAAGAGACACTACAGTACCCAGTGCTGATTCCATAATGTCATGATGTGTAATCCAGCAAAACTATCATTCTTTGTTCAAAGTGATTTTAGCTTGTTTTGTTTTGTTTAAGTTCAACACACATGAAGGTATGGACAGCTGTTTTTAGGAGAATGAGAGACACTATGACAGCCATTCTCGGCTTCCCTATTGTCTGGTCTTGAAGACCTGAAATGCCCTCCTCGTCCTGCTCAGATCAATTCCATAGTATGTTGTTTCATGTGAATTCCCTGTATGTGACAATATGGACAACTATTTGGAAGAAAACAAGAGTCAATACAATAGAGTGAGTATCTCCGATTGTCTAGTTTTGAAATTTATGTCCCTTACATTGCTTTCTTGTGATCTGCTTCGTTCTGTTTTGTTGTGTTTAATTTACCCTTTTGATATAATTGAATGTATATTTGAGTGGGTAAGATGGATGACCATATTGCTGTTTTTTTTGTCAGATCGTGGAACAGAACTGTTAACAGACTCACTGTTTGAATGTCTATTTTACATGTTTTAACTTTATAATTTGAACAACTATTTCCAATAAGTCAGTATGTAATTTGTCAAGTAATAATCTCTTAGGTTTTTTTGTTGTTGTTCTTTTCCTTTTTTCCTTGGAATTTTGTATTGTTCTACCCTTTATTCTGTTTTTTTTTTCTTTCTTCTCTTTAAATAAAATAAATAAAAAAAAGTAAGAATACATAAAAATATAAAGTCAAAGAAATTTTACATAAAAATTCTGTCACCTTAAATCTGAATTCAAAATATCATTATGAACAATGATTTAGATTCCTCTTTCTTGGAGGTCTGTGTATCTATATCTACTAGAACCCAGACTGTATTCTTTAATACCATTTCCCTTAGGGGAAGCCAAGGCTATTTGAAAAAACAACCAACTTCCCTTTGGGCAGGAACTATACAAGATGGATTCTGGGAAGAGAGGATCAAAAAAGCAATTTAACTGTCAAAGACTGCTTGAGTCTAAACAAAAGGAACAGGAGCCAGTCTGAAATTGTTCTTACCAGCCCAAACTGAAAAAGTTCACATATCAAAAAGAACAACTGCATAGTCTGGTGTGGTGATGTACACCTACAATCTTAGCACTCTGGGAGATGTAGCTAGAACTGCAAACATGAACCCAGCCTGGGCAATTTAGTAAACTGGCAGGACTTTTGTCTCAGTGTGTAAATATGGATCAAAATGGTAACATTGGGAATAGGAAGTCAATACTCAAATGGGAAAGAGGAGTGAGGAGAATAAAAAAAAGGAAACAAAGCTTCTATAAATAAGGAAGGGAAGAAAGGCTGAAAGGGAGGAGAAGAAATGGGGATAAAAAAGAATCAAGGTATATTATGTACAGGTACAAATTCCCTATAATGAATGTGATCATTATCTACATCAAAAGTATACCAAATTTTTTAAAAAAAAATTTAAAAAAGAAGCTAGGCATGGTGGCACACATCAATAATCCCAACACTATGGGAGGCTGAGGCAGGAGGATCACAAGGTTCAATCCCAACCTAGGAAACATAGTGAGATCCTCTCATAAAAAATAAAAAAGAGGTAGAAATGCAGCTCAGGACAAAGGCTTTATATTTAATCTTCAAAATCACCCAAGCAAAACTGCAACGTATTGAGAATGTGAAATATTTAGAAACATTCAGAAGTTCATAAAGATAATCAAGAGCAACAGCAAAATCCTTACTGGTCACCCCTAGCATGAGCTATGCCATCAACACCTTCTCATTATCCTATGTCTCTGCAGGCAGGGTGTGTTCTTCCATATACATTTCAGTTAACAAGCAAGAGGAAATGAAGAACCTGAGCATCACCACGTTGCATCCTACAACAATGCACCCAGGAGAAGACGAGACATGGCCGCTGAGACCAGCACATAAAGAGCCTACAGGAAAATTAGAATGAACAGATCATACTGACAACACATTAACCTGGCAATCAGCATGCTGAAGTGGGGAGTCAGATATCATTTGCCTCTGGTAGGGGCAGATTAGAGGGACATAGGAAAAACACAAGACAAAATCTGATGACTAACATTGTAAAATCTTTTCTTTGCACATAAACTTGACAAAATGTACCCTATTATATCCTTATGAAAGTATTACTCACATCTACTATATGCTGACCTTGTCCCCTTCCCAGAAACAAAGGCTAAGACCATGACTGGCCCACATCACACCAATCGGTAAACAAGTTATTTTGAGAATCCAGCCTATCCCACAAGGATGAAAAACATCTCAAACTCACCTCTTGCAGCTCCCTCTTTGCTAAGACAGCTCTTCTGCTTTCTTTGCATTTGCCATACTTTAAATCAACTTTCACTTTGCACTGTATCAGACTTTTTTGGGGGTACCAGGGATTGAACTCGTGACCTCACAGTTGCCAGGCTGCTGCTTGTGCCACTGAGCTATATCCCCAGCACAGTATCTGTCTTGGAGCCCCCCATTTTTCACTAAGAGCCCTGCTTCATTCTTTGCCAAAGTAAGGGCAAGGACTCAAAGACAGGAGAAGGGTTGCTACAGGGAACCCTTACGCCCCCTCCCCCACTGGCACAACACTCACTGTGACACAACAGGAAAACACACAGCATTGCCTGTGGGTACTCTGTCCAATGAACTGAACTTGAATCTAAGCAAGGCTGATGGTCCAACTGTTTATTTACATGGGAAACAGAGGAGAGAGTAAAGGTTAAAATGATGTAAACTAAGTTAGGAATGGAAAATTCTGTGGAAGAAAACGATGTTTTTCAAAAGCATGAACAAAAGGAAGTTAGAAGCATTATAGATTTAAAAAGGCTAAGAGACAAATGTAATGCCTTGAATTTTGGTTCCTAGTTCAAAGTAACTGTGATTTTGAGTAATTAAGGGAATTTGACCATAGAGTAATATTAACTACTATTAAAGAGTTAATGCTTAAGAGGGACAATATTATGATTAATGTTAAAAAGTTTTTAATAGTTAAAAATACAATGCAGTACCTACAGGTGAAATAACATGTTTGCAATTTGCTTTAAAACAAAAGACCAAAAGCAAATTGCAGGAACAGATGGAACAAGATTAAGAAAATGCTGGTAACTCCTGAAGCTATGTGCACATACATTACATTTTCTTTATTTTTGTGTAAATATAAAACCTCATATTAAAAGACTGAAACACTAGCGGTAAGTGTGCACTCAGTAGGGCTGCTGTGGAGACTGAACAAATGCACGGAGAAGGCTCCAGAGAGGGCCTCACAGAGCAAGCGTCAAAGCAAAAGCTGCTACCAGAACCCTGGCTGTTTCCCTCCACAGCTGCAGTGACTCGGGCTGTGCGCTCCACACGTGTGACCGCCACAGGCTGAAGGACTGGCTGAAAATGTTCTCCCCTCAAAATCTTTCTCCATGCAGCCACCATTTTTTCCCTAGCTACAATAGAATACCCACTACTGCTAGGCACTGGAAGGAGGGCTTTTCAAACATGACCTTCAGTAACTCCCAACAATCCTTCAGAGATGAGGAAAAAGAATTTAAGCAGTTTATCCACTCCAGAACGACCAGCTACTAAGTGTGAAAGGCAAGATATGTACCCAAGCTTTCTGGCAGCAAAGCCTTTTCTCTTCCCTACACTATTCTATGCTCACCTTTCTAAACAAGAATTATGACTTTTTTTTTTAAGACAAGGTGCCACTTAGTCCAGGCAGGCCTAGAATTCAATATCCTCCTGACTCAGCTCCCCAAGCGCTGGAATTACAAGGATGTATGATCATGGCCACCTTGAATTACGACTTCTTGTTTAAAATGCTTGCACTAAATTCTATATGCTTACAGGATCTCTTCTATGACCCCACACTACCCAGATTCAATCAACCTTTTAACTGAATTGATACCATTTATTGAATTGCTCTTCTCTTGTCCATTTATCTGCAATCACAGTGATACAGTAATACTGTGGGTCACGAATGCTGCTGTTTCCAAACAATTCAGTTCACAAACAAAAGCGTTCAGACAAAATTTTGCTTCCATTCACAAACTCTGCATCAGGTGACAAAGACAACCACAGCCACCTTCCCAACACAAACACAAGTACAGCCATCTTCCCAAAAATACCATAATAAAGTTCGTAAACCAAGGTACCACTATACTTCTGGGCTTTCTATTCAATTCCACTGGGCAATATTTTATTTTGTTTATTATTTACAGCTTTGTGTGCTGTTAGCTTAGAGACAATCCCAGCATCAGACAGAAGGTGGTCAGTATTCCGTTGCTGATCAGGTAAGGGAACCCACACCCCCACAGCAGAGATGCCGCCGCCGTACCTGTGAGAGGCCTCGGGTAGAGCTATAGGAGCTGGTGATGGCGTTGCGGCTGGAGCTGAGGATGCCACCTGTGCATGTGCTTGTCAGGGAGCTCACAGAAGATGTGCGTGAGCGTTTATTCAAGTGGTCATCTGAGCTCTGGGAAGTAAGACCTCGCTTCAAGGTTCCAGGCCTAAAGGACAGGGAAAGTACAATGTTTTACTGCAGGCAGTGTTCTTGTTTTTAAAATTTTTATGGCTACTTTTTAGACATACATGATAGTAACATTTATTGTAGGGAATTTGTGCCTGTATATGCTATATCTTGTTTTTTCTTCTTCCTTCCCCTCCCTTCAACCCTTCTTCCCCTCATTTACAAAAGCTTTGTTTCCATGTTTTCCTTTTGTTCTTTTCTCTTCCTTCTTTTCCTCCTCTTCCTTCCCTGGGGCCCCTTCCCATTTGAACAATTTCTTCCTATTTCACAGTATCTATTCCACATTCTGGTGATGACAGTATTCTTGAAGGTGTCATCCTGGTTATGAACCTTTCTTAGTGAACTGCAAGGGAAGAGAGTAACACTGAATTTGTGCTCACAATGTGGCTAAATTATCAGAGAAAGTCAGTGGGGAGAGCCAGATACTTAAATGTAACCCCACGTATAGCACAGTCTAGAAAACACATGTGGGGGGGCCTGGAGAAAGGGAGGACGTCTGACATCAGATGTGTCCCACACTTTGGGGCCAGCGATGGCTTCAGAGGTGCACACATGGCAAACTTCACACAGTCTGTGCTTCTAACAGGTAGTTTATTTTTTACCAATTATACCATAATAAAGCAGTTTTTAAAAAATTAGGTAAGAGGAAGCAACCATGTCTTGAAGCCTCCAACAGAAACAGATATTCCCCATAGAGCCTTCCTGTAGGACTGTCATCCAAGCTCTGCTACAACAGTCAGCTCATACCATCTCCCAGTCTGACCCACAGTCTCTACATTAAGATCTATTTCCTCAGCTTTCACCCAGGATCTTATTTGGAGCCAATGGAGCAGGTTAGCTTGGCTCTCATGTGACAGTCCTCATGCCTCTGGAGGACTATTAGCTTTCCTTTCCTTACTTACCTTGAGGCTGTTCTCTGGGCTGGTCCTTCCACACCCTCTAACCCTCCTCACCCACCAGGCTCCCAATTTCCTCAACATCTTGGTGGTCTGGGAATAAGCATGAGTTTGTGTCAACCTTTCTGGTAGTGCAGTACGATAAATGGACTCCCAATGCTCCAGGAAAATCTGAACTACAGAAAGTAGGATGATCGCCACCAGCTTTCTATTCTGTCTTCTAACAGCACAGACTAGGACCACAGTAGCATTTCTGGCAGCCATACCAGCCTGCTGACTCAAAGTAAACATATGCTACCCTAACTGCTTTCATACACATTCCTGAGCCACTTTCCCTTCCATCTAGTTCTTCCTCCAAAATGTTTTAAACTCAAATGTAAAAATTTATTTATTGTTCATGTTAAATTTTTCATGTTACATTTCATCTACTGTAATAGTCTTGCAATTCTTTTGATTATATACCTGGGTATCAAATACACTGGGGCTATTTTATTCATATAATGCAAAAAATGTAAAAAGGAACTAGACAGTTGATTGCACTAAGCTACTTCAGACATTCCTCCCTGATTTCAAAGACATTAATCTGAATTAAGCAATGCAAAAAAGCGAAGAGGAAAATCTACAGGGGAACAGCTGTGGTAATACCCTCTTCCCAAACAGCTGCTATCTCATCCAAATGGACTAGAACTTACTTAGGCACGAAAGACGCAGGGACTCCATTGGCCACCAGGGGCTCAAAAGCCAAATGTCCACTCCCACTGCTATCGTGGCGCCTAAATAAATCAAAACCTCATGAAACAACATGACTTCCCAGGCTTAAAACATAGTCTTCTATTCTTGAGACATACACCATCTCTATGTTTCAAATCCCTAAATTTCTGAAAGGTACATCTAACCTAAGACTGGCCCAGTAATAAGAACAGTAAGAAAATATTTCAAGACCTTTCAAATGCATCAATTTTCTTATTTGCTAACTTCATGTTAGACTATTATAATCATAAAACTAACACTTTCCAAATTAAAAAAAAAGTTAAGAGATCAATCCACACCCCATAGTGCCCCAGAGGGTAATATGCCAAACCTGCTAGGAAAAAAATATGTATCACACATAAAAAGAATATATATGTGGTACACTGCCTATTCCAATTATGAGAATACCACTACTGCAAAAATAAAATAAAATTAAATTAAATTAAAATAAATGAATAAATTTCTGGGCCAGGAATTTAGCTCAGTGGCATAAGCACCTGCCTGGCAAGCACAAGGTCATGAGTTTGATCCCTGGCATTAATAAATAAATAAAAATGACACCACCACCACTGAATCCTTGGTTATAAGTGCACAAGATTGGAGGAAAAGAATCACATTAGAGAACATGAGAAACCTATGTGGATGATGGGGTTGTCATTTGCTCCCCACCACTTGCCACTTCTGCTTAACTGGTTGACATTAGCATGATCTGCTCACTTGCCACATCTGTAATTGCTATCTTTAGTTACCACTACCTGATTTTCTTATGTTACATAAATACATGTTCATGTACGGACATTTCCCTCAATTCATTCTGTCATCTACAGTAGCACAGATGACCAACTTTGAAACTTTGGATATAAACAATCCAGTCTAGATAGTGAAGATGATGGTTATATTTTTCAGTTATGGTGTTTGTCTCTGTGGAGAGCTCTTCTTTGACCACTTTTAAAGGAAGCACTCTTCTTGTCCTCTATTGCTGTTTCCCATCTCAATATACTTACAATCTATAATTACCCTGTCCATCTTGTCATTTAAAAAAATTGCCTGTCTCCCTCAAAAGAGACCCATAAAGGCAGGGATTGTTTTGTTATTGCGCCATCCACCTGAAACAGGTGGATGAAATAAAAAATAAGTGGAAGATTGGGAATATAGCTTAGTGCTACTTTGCCTACCATGTCCAGGACCTGGGTTCAATCCTTATTAAAAACAAACAAAAAACACCCAACAAAGAAGAAAGACTCAGGAAACTTTTTACTCTGTTTTCATTAAGTTATCATATAACCTAAATAAGAAAAGTGGTTTTACTCTCAGCACTGATAAACCTACCATACTCTAGTTTTCACTCTTCCTTGACACACACTTCCTTCAGCAGAGACCACCACAAAATTGTGAGGGGAAGACTCTGACATTCATTCTTGAAAATAAAATTTAACACATTTGGATCAAAGCAGGAAGCCAACATGGCTAAGAGCTGTCAGCTTATCTCTGCTATTTGTGGAAAATGAACATTATAAAATGTACCTAAACTATGCCTTAGGAAGTGATTAGCATTCAAATCCTTACTACCAGCCAAAGAAGATTCCATGAAGGCTGACAAACTGGAATTGGCTTACTTTTCGGGAATGACATACATTTTAACAACTTCTCACCAGTCCACACAGGAGGCTCATTTAGTGTTCTGCTGGGCCTGTTACCTTCTTTTATTTTCCTGGCCATCAACGAACATTTGGTCTTCTTCCTCCACTGTCCTTTTCCTCCGCTCTTTGAGGGCATTCAGTACGGTCTCCTTTGCACATGGGTCTGGGGTATTACTTGATGGTGAGGACAGTGTTGAGTTGATCTGCTCGGACCTGCAATGAAAGACAACATTCTAACAGTGAGATACAGTAATTACCAGGCCACATGGCAAAGACTTAAGCCACCAGAAGCCAACAAATGAACAAAAATATAATTGATACACTCACAGAAATTGCCATTAGCAATGAAAACTACTGTCAAGAGCCCAAAAAAAAATAAATAAATAAAAATGGTTTCACCAAAATTTGGGAATCTTCACTCAAATAAGCAGCTGTTTCTTTTTGGGTGTATTGTGTGTACTATAACTGTTTTGTCAGAGAGAGAAAAAAAGACACAGAGGGAGGATCCTTCCAACAATACTCACATTGGAGCACAAGGTGGTTTGCTGTCTGGAGGTGCAATTCTCACAGTCACTGGGCTACACACCATCCTTGAGTTACGAGCAGACAGCACAGGTTTCTTCTGACAACCATTCCAGCACGTTGTGGGCAAGACCCCCAATAAGGAATACTGGGCTTGCTGGATGGGATAATGTCTTCGAGGTGTTATCACAAACCGACTGGATAAAGTCCCGTAATCCCTAGAGAAGAGGAGACACATTATGGAACCAAAGAAACTTAAAAGAATGTCAGATAATGTGAATGGCTAATGAACCAGCAAGCTTAAATCTCTAAGCAAAATAGAACATAGTAGTTTTATGGCAACTTTTCCCTATTCCATCTAAGGGCAGAAACCGGCAGCTGCTTAACAGCTGTCTCTACCACAGACTTCTGTGACTTCATAGGGAAATTGAAAACCTTGGTCACACAAGTACTGTGGGAGACAAGGAGATGGTATGAGGTGTGCTGGGAGGAAGTTTTCAAGAATTTTTTGTTTTTGCTAAATCATAATATGCATTTGAAGTCAGGTATTTTCAACTCTAGTTCCCTTTTTTTTTTTTTTTTTTTGGGTACTGGAGATTGAATTCAAAACCTAGTGCTTGCTAGGCAGATTCTTATGCCACTGAGTTAAATCCCTGGTCCCTAGTTCACTTTCTTCACTAAATGTATTAATCAAAATCCCAACGTTTTCACCGATTTTTTTTTTTTTTTGTACAAGAAATCAAACCAAGGACCTGGTGCTTGCCAGGCAGACACTGTGCCACTGAGCTATATTCCTGGCTTTTTTATCAATATTTTATATTTTCTTGTATATTTGTTTTGGTACTGGAATTGAACTCAGGACCTTGTGCTTGCCAGGCAGGTGCTTATGCTACTGAACTATATTCCCAGCCCCTTTGTATTATATATTTGTATTGGACAAAATGAAAATGTGTCTGACACAATCAGCTCTATCATTGTGTTATTTTTAATTAAAAGAGATATTTCCTGGGACACCTCTTTGAGCTCCTGGGATATAATTACTCTTACTGGTCTAAACACACAAATGTAGTCAAACATACCATACAATTAAACTCCAAAAGACGTTTTCACAGAAAGGAGAGATATTTTAGTAGTTAAATATTTGGCTAAATGTAAATTGCACTATCAGGTACTTCTAAGAACTGGTGAGCAAGGTGTGGTAGCTCCACCTGTAATCCCGCACTTGGAGGCTGAGGCAGGAGGATCACAAATTCAAGCCACTTACAGTGAGTTCAAGGACCGCCTTGACTACATGGGAAAATTCTGACTCAAAACAAAACAGAAGTGGAAAGTGGGGTATTGGCAATATGTCTCATTGAAAGAGGTAGATTCAGAAGGCAGGTGATGCCTGACACACACCAAGATTTCCTTAAAGAGGTCAAAACCACACAGAATTCACTTTGGACTCCAGGAAGAAGAAAACTGGATTTACAAGTCACGTCCGCAGCCAGTCTACCGGCAGGGGTATCTGGGAAGACCGGTGTATCTTACCGGTGAAAAGGCCTCCGGGACGGTCGGTGGAGAGTCGTGGGGAGAGAGGAGTAGACGTGGTGGGCGCGCCGGGCCGCAGGAGCTGGCGGCGGGGTGCGGGCGGGCTGCGCGAAACCAGGTCTCTCCCGCAGGTCCCTGCCCTCCGGGGCGCGAGTGGGCTGCGGCGGGCCAGGCTTGCCCAGGTAACTGCCCATGAGGAGCAGCTCTGCAGGGTTGGGTCCTTCGAGCGGGGTCCTCGGCTCTAGGAGACTTCCGTTCACTGCCGACCTGGCCGGAGGCGAAGCGAGCAACTTTCGGTGGCGCCGCGCGTTCCGCACCAGCGAGGACAAGGCGCGCGACCCTCGGGGCTCTCGACTCAGTCCCCACCAGGCCGCAGTAGCCCCCACAGCCAGCCAGGCCAGCGCCGCCGCCGCGGGCACCAGGTACAGCACGAGGCCGAGCAGCGACAAGCCGAGCAGCGCTGTTCCGGCCGGCCCGCCGCAGCCGCGACCACGGCCCCGGCAGTCCCTGGCACTCGCTATGGGCCGCCGCCGCTCGCCTGCTCCAGTCGCCGCAACCGCCGGAGACATCGCGGCTCCGCGCCGCGGAGAAGACTTAAATATCCCAGCGTGCACCGCGCAGCGTATCGCGTCATCACGCGCCGCATACGTCACTGGGTGCGCGACCCCGGGCAACGCATCTGCCTGGCGACACCCGAGATCCGACCCCTTTCGAAAAATGCACCCTGGAGAGTACCCGGCGATGAATTTCAAGGTTTCCCGCGTGGCCTTCACGCGGTCCTGTGGAAGAATCGGGTTAAACTGGAAAGCACCTCGTATAATCCCAACACTGTGGAAGGATGCGGCAAGAGAATCTTAGGTTAGACTCCAGCCTGGCCAAATTAGGGGAACACTGTGTTTAAAAAAAAAAAAAAAGGCTGGGAATGTAGCTCAGTTCGACTACCCCAGATTCAATGCTCAGTACCGCAGAATAATGAAGTAGAAGAGCGCCGCTGTACACATAAATCTCTGTATTTTTAAGGGTTAAGCTAAATAAAATTTTAAAACAGCGGAGCACAGCGCACGTAATTCTGCGTATTTTTCTAACGGCTAAACTCCCCGTCAGCAAAGCGCTGGAGGGCACTTGTGACAGTTGCTCCCAGCGGTTGTGACATTTCTCATTAACCCTGTTTTCTGCCAAAGTACACACAGCTATCTCCCATGGCAATGGTGAGATGCAAGGTCAAACCAACCACTCTCGTTAAATGTGGATCTGCTTCTAACCAACCGCAGATTTAACACGAACCTGCTGCTTTAGCCTCCAAATTTGAGTTTCTATAGTACAAGTAACAACATAACAAGTAACACAAGTAACAACAGTTACCTATCAAGCTGCACGCTATAGTTCACGTATCACAGTAAATTTTGTAGATTTGTGGTCAATCAAATGTTAAATTTGGGAGCCTGCGAAAGATCAGTGGTTTCCTAGGACTGGGAAGTGTGGTTAGGGGATGGAGTAAAGATTGCTTGTGGTTACAGGTTTTCTTTTTTGTGACAAAAGTATTCTAAAGTTGCATTGGGCTGATGGCTGTACTGCCCTGCGAATTTAAACTATGTGTATTAACCACCGGTTTTAACCATTTGGTAGTCTGCCGGTCCAGATTTGGGACTAGCTCAGCTGCCCTAGCCATTCATTCTTTGATTTACTCATCCTATTGTTATTACATGTTAAAGAGATTAAAGACAGAGAAGACAAAGGTCTCTGATACTTAGAAATTCTCAGGTTAGTGAGGAAGAAAGTTAAGTGTACGGAAATTACAATTCAGTGTGCTGTGTGGTATTTGCTCAAAAATAGAAAGAATGAACAATAGAGATCTGGAAAATGCTATTGGATCGTGGCAGACCGGCTTGTTCAGGTTCAAGGCAGAGAAGATGCAAGAGTCTAAACAGTTGAGGATCTCTGGGGATTACAGTGTTTGGAGGACCATCAGAGCTTAGTGTAAGATGCCTCTGGAGCAACTTAGATGAGAAGAGCAGTTGGGGTCCAGCTCTTCCCCAGCTCACTCCCAGAGCAGTTTTGTGTCTGAAAAGGAAAAGGGCTGATCTGTGTTGCTTAAAAAAAAAATCTTGTATCAGTGGAACAGTAGGACAAAAGGCAAGTTGTAGTGGGTTGAACAGTGAATGGGAAATGAGGAAATGCAGGCAGTGACTGAAGCTTCCTCATTCAAGAAATGGGGAAAGCAACAAAGGTCCTTTAAATGATCAGATATAACTGGAGTTCAGTGAAGGAGATATACATAAAAGCTATAAGCTAAAATTACTGGGACTTACTGTGCAGAGGTCAAGGCCAAAGCCTGGGACATCCTTGTGTTTAGAAAGCAAAGTGATGACACAAAATGTATAAATCACTTTGTACAACATAAATATGACATTAAAATTTGACACTTTTGCATGAGGAAAAACAACATACACATCTGAAACACAAGCTAAGACTAAGAAGAACAAATCTAACACAGAGAACCAAAAGAGAATTAGTAACCAGAAGTTATCAGGACCTCAAAAGAATTGATGGGGCCAGGGGTTTAGCTCAGTGGTGTAAGCACCTGCCTGGCAAGCATGAGTTTGATCCCCAGAACAACAACAACAAAAAAAAAGCAAAAGAAAAAGGGCCAGGGGATTTAGCTTAGTGGCATAAGCGCCTGCCTGGCAGGCAGGCGTGAGGTTGTGAGTTCAATCCCCAGTACAAAAAAAAAAAAAAAATACAATTTTTAAAAAGGTCAGTTGGTATAGAAAGCAAATTGATTAGGAGCCCAAGTAGCTGACAATGTACACATAATACATATATAAATATATGTATACATATATACATAAATATATATACATACATATACATATATACATACATACATACATACATACATATATTTATCCTCACTTCTATATGAAAAGCTTATGGAAACAATACTGTACCATTTTGAGTTCATTTGCACAAGAAGAAAAATTTAATAATTTTTAAAGATGTAGAATGGCAAGGATGTACAATGAACAGAATGCATATGCTGTTTGTTGATAACACTGAACGTACAATTTGGGGAGTACCTTGGCAATATTGTATAAAGATAAAAATGAAAAGATTTCTATAACTCCGAAGTTCCACTTCTGGGTACAGTCATGGATGTATCATTTTTATTGACAGCTAAAATACACCTAAATGTCTAATTCCATCAACACAAGCATGAGTAAAGTGCATAATTCATAAAAATGCTATAAAGCAGCTGAAAACTAACAATCTTTCTAGCTGTCACTAAGTCCAGATTAATCCTCCCACCATGAATCATGATAAAAATTTATAAGGCAACTGCTTTGGGTAGAGGGCAATAGGAAGCACAAGATTGTGATCAATCTCTGAGAAAGAAAACTCCTGCAGTAAGCCCCCAAATCACCTAGTTCATCCATCTACCTAGGAATGATTTCACAACTGTAGTGCAAAGAACTGGAGTCTGAGAAAAGTAGGTCCAAGCTACTGGGCTTAGGAGGCAGAGATCAGACCTAGAGACAGCTGAAATGGTTGAATCATGGCGCAGAGAAAGGAAGTGTGCTCTAGAGAGAGGGATTCCTGAATTCTTAGAGTGACGTGAATCTGTGGCTGGAGACTAGAGTATGATTACTTTTATGTGTTCACCTGGCCCCATGGTGCCCAGATATTTGGTTAAACATTTCTGGGTGTGTCTTTCAAGGTATTCCTGCTTTTTTTTCTTTTGAGACAAGGTTTTGCTCTGTAGTTCAGGCCCTGAACTCACTACACAGCCCAGGCTGGCCTCAAACTCATGGTGATCCTCCTGCGTCAGCCTCCTTAGTCCTGGGATTACAAGCATGCACCACCACATCTGGCTTATGACGGTATTGCTGGATGACGTGTTCTGGACTTGAATTGATAAACAAGGTAAGACAAACTGCCCTGCCCAGTGAGGGTACTCTTCAACCAGTCCCATGAAAGTCTGAATAGAACAAAAGACTGATTAAGAATCTCTCCTTCTGCCTCAATGTCATCCAGCGGGGACATCAGTCTTCTTTTTACTTTCAGACTTGAACTAGAACTCATGCCACTGGCTCTCCTGCCTCTCAGATCTTTGAACTCAGACTACAGCAGGATCACTGGCTCTCTTGGTCTCCAACTGTGGATCTTAGAACCTTGAAGCCTCCACAAGCATGTGAGCCCATCCATTCTGTACAGTAATCTCTCTCAGTATAGATCTATCTCTCTCAGTATAGATCTAACTCCTGAACTGTGCATGCACAGAGAGGCATATCTGAGGCTTACCAGAAAGCTGGGACTACAGAGTTGAAATCTGAACACAGACCTTTTGGCTAGAACTGCCATCTTCTAGTAATTCACCAAAATGATGAACACACAGCCATGCACACCTGCGCGCAATGGTGAACACAAAGGGAAAGAGAGGAACCTATATATGTTCTCAAAGCCTTTCAGAAAACATGGGGTTGTTCCTTTGGGCATATATGCATATCTACAAAAAGGAAGACATAGTAGACATAAAGGGAATGGGTACTGTTCAAGAGGGAATGCCACACAAATGTTAGCAAGTCAAAACTGTTGTCCTCTGAATTGTAAGGATTTTTTTTAAATATGGGGTGCCCTTCCCCCAGGGAAATAAATATTTAGAGAAGATTCTCATTTTACCCAGTTAGTTATGGCATATCTTACTCTTTATATTCAGCGCTTTTCTTGCTGAAAGACGTGAAGTGACTTGGGCAAGTGATTAGAAAGTGGCCAGATATTTATGAAATCTTTATACTGGCTTGAAGATAGTCTCTCTTAAGTAACCAGGAGGAAGAAAGACATGAAAATCAAAGGAAGGCAATCTATTGTATTACAGTTAAACTAGGAAGAGTTCATAACTTGCAAATGTATTCCTATCAAAGCACTCTTTAAAAATTCAAGCATGGCTGGGCATGGTGGCACACGCCTGTAATCCCAGGACTCGGGAGGCTGAGGCAGGAAGATCCTTATGAGTTCGAGACCAGCCTGGGCTACAAAGTGAGCTCAAGGCAGCCTGAACTGCATAGTGAGACCATGTCTCAAAAAAAGGCAAAAAAAAATTCAAGCATGGATACTGAATTTAGAGCAATCCTGGATAAGAGCACGGCCAGAGGAGATGTGGTCTTGCCAAAGTGGATTCATAAACATGTCTCTAGTATCTTTAGCATCCAGCTGAGAGAGCAGAAAGGTTAAAGTGAGGATGCTGGCCTAGGATAAGGCTTATTCCAGGCCTACTCTAATAAGATCTGAAATCAAGCCATAATGAGATCCTAAGGGAATCTGGAAGTTCATTTTCAACATGTTAGGACGACCTGGGAACCATGTTTACCTGTCCACCAGATTATAAACTATAAAATCAGCCTAAACAACTCTAAGGTCATTGGTTAGTAATTCTGTTGCTGCTAAAAGAAAAATCACACCACCTTAGGGCAGGTGTATTCAACCGAGGGCCTGCAGGCCACATGCAGCCTCAGAGCAGCTAGTAATGCAGCCCCACAAGAGCATATGCTTTTAACATTACTATAGGGTTTCAGCAATGTTTTTTATGACTCGACTGCATGGTGCTCAACATGCAAGTGACAAGTGACAACAGAATGCTGTGTAGGAGAGGACAAGGTGCAGTGTTAACTCTGCCTGTTGAGTCAGATTGAAACCCAGGTGTGTGGTGTTACATGTGCTTGTGCAATGTGGTGCTTAAAACACAGTGATTACCAAGAACAGTTTTTTTTTTTTTGAGACCAGGTCATGTTATGTCGTCCAGACTGGCCTTCAACTCACTACACTAGGTAGCCCAGGCTGGTGTCAAACTCATGGTAATCCTCTTGCTTCAAACCTCCAACTACTGGAATTACAGGCATGAGCCACCAAATATGCCTACCAGTAACAGTGTCTCAGCCTACCTACATGTGTACCCGTGCCTGTGCAGACCAGTGTTTATTGTTATGAAGCAGACATGTAAGTGTCCTTAGTTATTAAACTTGGGCTTGTTATTTTATAAAATAATTTAAAAGTTAAAATATGAAAAATAAAGGAACTTTTGTGGCTTTATATACATTAGCTGTAGTATGTATTTTATATGTGGCCCAGGAGAATTCTTCCTCACTTGGTGTAGCCCACGCAAAGGTTGGCAAATTAATACATGTAATACACCTTCAATTTCAGTGATTCATATTGGCTTATTTAGGATTTTTATATTTTTTTGATTCAGCTTTAGTAACTCACATGTAACTCACATGTATCTAGGAATCTGTCCATTTCTTCTGCATTTTCCATCTTCTTAGAATACAAGTTCTAGAAGTAGAAGATGGTCAAATTGTGTGGATTTGAGTCTTCCCTTTTTTTGGCAAGGTGGGCTAAGGGTTTGTTGATTTTATTTAATCTTTTACAGAATCAACTCTTTGATTCATTGATTCTTGGTATTATATTCTTAGTCTCTGTTGCATTAAGTTCTGCTCTCATCTTTATAATTTCCTCCCTCATATGAGCTTAGGGCTTGGCCTGCTCTTCTTTTTCTAGGAGATTGAGGCTCACTATTAAGTTGTTTATATGAGCTCATTCTATTTTCCTGATATGGGTATTCACTGCTATAAATTTCTCTCATAGGATCACTTTCATTTTTTCCGTAAGTTAAGGTATGTTGTACTGGCATTATCATAGAAATTGTCTAATTCCTCCTCTTCCTCCTCCTTCTATGTATTTTTGAGACAGGGTCTAACTATGCAGTTCAGGTTGGCCTTGAGCTCACTTTGTAACCCAGGTTGATCTTAAACCTGCAACAATCCTCCTGCATCAGCCTCCTGAGTGCTGAGATTACAGGCATGCACCACCAAATCTGGTTAATTTCTTCTTTAATTTCATCTGTGACCCACTGGTTGTTCAGGAGGTGTCATTTAATTTCCATATCTTTATGAAGTTCTTGTGGTTTCTTTTGCCATTAATTTCCAATTTCATTGCTCTATGATCTGATAATATGCACAGGATGATTTCAATTCCTTCACATTTACTTGTGCACGTTCTATGGGCTAGTACATGGTCTATTTTGGAGAACTTCCCATGTTCAGCTGAGAAGAATGTGTATGCTGATGCCGTGAAGTGGAACACTCTGTAGACATCTGCTAAGTCTATTTGTTCAGTGTTTGGTTTGGTTCTAATATTTCATTATTGATTTTTTTGTCTACTTGATCTATTTGTGCAGTGGAGTATTGAAGTCCTCCATTATAATTGTATTAGTGCTTATTTGATTTTTCATGTCCATTAGTATTTGTTTTATATAGTTGTGTATGCTGCTATTTGGTGCATATATATTTATGACTGTCATCACTTCCTTTTGGATTGTTCCCTTTACAAGGATGTAGTGATTTTCTTTGTCTCTCTTAGCAGTATTGGCTTAAAATCCATTCTGTCTGCAAATAGTATAGCTACCTCTGCTTTTTACCAGGTTCCTGTCCATGGAGTATTGTTTTCTGTCCTTTGATCTTCAGTCTATGAATTTTTTGTTGAGTTAAATGTGTTTCTTGTATGCAGCATATTGTTGGATCTTGTTTCTTGATCCATTCTGCCAGTCTATTTCTTTTGATTGATGAATTGAGATCACTCACATTGATGGTTATAATTAATATATGTTGACTTATTCATATTATTTTCCTGTTGTTGCCCCTGCTTTGTTTAACTGTTTGCCTTGGTTGGTGGATTTATTCTGTTGGAGTGATGGAGTTGTAGTTCTTGTTAGGTTTCTAGAATGTCCTTCATTACATGTTGGATTGCTGGTTTGGTGGTCATGAATTTCCTCAGGTGTTCTTTGTCATGGAAGTATCTTATTTCTCCATCAATTTTGAAGGATATTTTTGTGGGGTACATTAATCTGGGTTGTAGGTTGGTTTCTTCTATAGCTTGTACTATTTCACTCCATGTTCTCCTTGACTGTAGGGTTTGTGTTGAGAAGTCATCTGTGACTCTGATGGGCTTTCCTTTATAGGTGATTTGTTTCGTTAACAACTTTTAATATTCTATTCTTGTGTTGAATTTCTAGAGTCTTGACTATGATATTCCTTGCTGTAGATTTTTTTGATTGTGGCTAAATTGTCTACATGTTTCACTTATCTGTAAGTCAAATTCTTTTTCCCTGTCAGGGAATTTTTCTGTCATAATGTCTGTGAACACGTTTTTTTATATATATCTTTTGTACAGTCTCCTGCTTTTTCATTGACTCCAATCAATTTGCTATTCTTCTTTGCATCATCTAGAGGCTACTGGATTGATTTCTCATGGTACCATGCTATTTTAAAGAAATTTTTCTTTTCATGATTGCTAACTACAGTCCTGTCTTCTATATCTGAGATTCTCTCCTCACATTGGCTCATTCTGCTGTGGATACTTTCAATGGAATTTTTAGTCTCCTGGATATCTGCTTGAATCTGTTTTATAGATTCCATTTCTTTCCTATGTTGGGCATTCATGATTTCCATTATTTCCCCAAGTTCTTCTTTTTTAAAAAAAAAAAATCTGTACCTGATATAGAGTCACTAAGCATGTTTTTCATTGTGGTCACCATCTCTGTAGTTATCTGATAAATTATTTCTGATTTGATTTTTTTCTAGAGTCTCATTCATTTGCTTTGTTGTTACCACTTCAGAGAGGCGAGACGGGGGGCTTTCAGATTGTCCCACCTCATTGCCCTGAGTTTGCATTTGGTGAACTGGATGCCTGGGCTTGCATCTTGTTTAAATGTCTTCTCATTTCCTACTTTTTAAGTTTAATTCCTGGGTTGATCCTTGTAAATTGTCTATGGTGAGTAGCATTAAATTGCTAGTATTCAGAACCCTTAGGAAATGACTGCTTCTCAGAGGCGTCTTTCAGTGTAGCTGGTTTTTGGGTTTTGAGTCTGTTGTAAGATCCTACCTCTTCAATTTGTTGGAGATGAGAGGTTGCTGCCTGTTTGACTCAGCCCTGGGTTCTTTGGCCTGGCCCACATTTTTTATCACCCTTAGGCAATCACAGTCTTTGTATACCAGAAAGAACAGCTGGTTAGAACAGTTATGTTCCTTTGTCTAACTGGTACAATCAGCAATATCATAGCATCAATCACAATCTAGAAAATGACAAACTGGCCCGGGGTTTAGCTCAGCAGCATAAGCACCTGCCTGGCAAGCGCAAGGTCTGAGTTTGATCCCTGGTACCAAACAAAAAACAAAACAGAACAAAAAAATAGTTTGGAAAATGACAAACTGAGTTGCTATTAATTTGCCATCTTTAACTGTATGAACTAGATTTGTGGTTATATAACAAAATCTAAAACAAACCACAAAACTGTATACAATGAATAGGCCCTCAATGTGCCAATTTTGCCCTAAGGGGAGAAAATTTAAGAGGGATTAGGGGAAAAATAGAAAAATAGAAGAGGAAAAGATTAGAAGCAAGGCTGGAGGACAAAGGAGGATCACAGACTTTGGGAAACTGGTGCAGAAGACAGAAGGGAAAAAAAAAGGAAGAAAAAAACACCAGAACAGGACAACAACCAACAAAAAACTAGAAATCATGTTCATATTCATAGAAATAAGATCAAACAATGAAGAGGAAAAAAAAGCAAGGACAGAGAGGATAAAAAAACATGTCCATTTCAAGGTTTGTCTCTGCCCTCACTGGTAGACAGTGTGTGGAGCCAGAGTCCAGATCCATGTTTACCTCAGAAAGCCGGCCTAGCTTTGTGGTAGGGCATGGTGGGTAATCTCAGTGAGCCTGCACCTTTATTTCCCCTGAAGTTCAGGTTGGTTTCTGGCTATGAGGCTGGAACCAGGCCTGTTCAGCCTACCTTCTGTAAGCTTGAACGTCCTTGCCCCCTTGAGCTTACCTTCTGTAAGCTTGAACTCAATTTGGAGCTGCTAGATGGAGCCAGCATTTGTTGTGGGTCTGAGCCATTTGGCCCCTCTCCAAGATGGCCCCCAGCCAATAGCCCTCTCTTATGGGATGGCCAAATCCAGTCCACTCACCAGACAATGCAGTTCATAGTGTCCACTCCTCTACTGCACTGCTACATCTCTCTGCAGAGGGCCTCTAGGATGGCCAGCAGTCACTGTGTGTCTGCAGGCTTGAACCACTCCTCCCATGCAGTACATTGTGACTCAGGGAGAAAGTGCTGCTACCTCCTCCTCCTTTGTTGAGGTTTCTCTCTTCACGCTCCTTGTGGGCTTCAACTCTAGCTTGAGATTTTTCCTGGGTCCAGCAGACCCACTTCCCTCTTTCTCTTCCTTGCATTGCTATATTCCAGTGTCTGGACAACAAATCTTAACAGAGGCTCTTTCTCTGCTGCTTACCACTCTGCCATCTTCCCAGAAGTTTCTCAAGATGGTAAATTTTATGTTGTGTGGGTTTTTTAAAATAAAAAAAATAGCAACGTATTGTGGGGTACATATCAGTGCAGAAGTAGAACACATAGCACGAGTGTAAATGCCAAAGGGAAAAAATGAAAGGAAAAGATTATTAAGTTCTTATTCCCTACATGGTATTCTTACTTCTTCCTTTAAAGTAGGATGTGATGCCTTAATAATATACACTGTAAGCTTTAAAGTAATCACTATAATAGCAGAAAAAAGAATTATATCAAATAAGTCAACCAAGGAGACAATAGAATAATACAAAAGCACTTGATTAGTTCAAAAGAATGCAGGAAAACACATACGAAGGACAAATTCTAACCAAATAGCAAGATGGTAGAATTCAACCTAACAATATCAATAATCACATTAAAAGTGAATGTTCTAGACACCCACTTAAAAGATAGAAGATAAAGCAAGATATGCCTGTAATCCCAGCACTTGGGAGGCTGAAGCGAAAGGACTGTCATGAGTTTAGGCCAGACTGGGCTACATAGTGAGTTTAAGACCAGCTTGAACTACATAGTGAGACCTTGTCTCAAAAAAAAAAAAAAAAAAAAAAAAAAAAAAAAAAAAAAAAAAAAAGAAAGAAAGAAAGAAAACCGCTCAAATGTTCCTAATTTGTAGATGACACAAAGAAACCTTACTAGAACTAGTGAATGAGCCTGTCAATGTACTAATAAGAATACATTCAATATATAAAAATTACTATATTTCTATATATAGCAATAATTAGAATTTTATATTTAAAAACATAATGTTAGTTACAATAGGATAAAAGCATGACAGAAAAATTTAATATATGCAAGATGTGAATGCTAAAACATAATATATATATATATACATATATATATATATATATATATATATATATATATATATATATATATATATATTTTGTACCAGGATTGAACTCATGACCACGTGCTTGCCAGCAGGCACTTATACCACTGAGCTAAATCCCCAGCCCCAAATTTATATATTTTCTAAATGGCACTGGGGATTGAACCCAGAGCCCTGGACTGAGCTACATTTCCATCCATTTTCATTTTTTTGAGACAGCTCAGACTGGGTTTGAACTTGTGATCCTCTTGCTTTAGCCTCCCAGAGGACTGAGATTACAGAAATACACTACCACACCTGGCTAAACAACATTTTAAAAAGAGAAACAGAAGATCTCAATAAATAGAGAGCTATATAATGTTCATGGGTTGGAACACAACAGCCAGAGGGCCATCACATTCATTTTGATTTATAGATTTGGTGTAATTCTGACCAAAACCCCAGCTTTTCAAATTTATATTTTTTGGTAAAAATTGACAAACTTAAACTTTACATGGATGTACAAAGAATTCAGAATAGCCAAATAAATTTTGAAAATATAACAAATTTTATTTCATGAACACAGCAAGTTACAGTAATCCTGCCTGTGTGCTGTCATAAACGAAAACACGAGGCTTAATGGGACAGACCCTTAGCAAGACCCGGCCTCAACAAAATGAAAAGGGCTGGAGATGTAACTCAGTAGAAGGCTCTGGGTTCAATCCCCAGTACCATGCAGAAAAACATACTGATTTAGTGTAATGTTTTAGCTTTTACACCTGAAAAAGCTAGGTGACTGGTGATCTTCTATCCTATATCAGTTCCACTGTAATTCAGCTGGGAAGATCTGGACATACTAGTTATTTAATGCTGAGCTACCAATTACCCAAAAGCAGTGGCTTGAATCATACCGCCTCACAGGCTCTGAGCCAGGAATTCTTGAGGTGGGGATTCTGGGTAAGGATCTCTCCTGAGTGACTGTCAAGACACCATCCAGGGCTGCGTTACCTCAAGACTCATCCTGGTTTGGGGATGGTTCATTTGAGTGTTGCTTGGAGGGGACCTCGTGTCCTTGCTGGCTGTTCCTGGTCACATAGACCCCTCCAACGAGCCACACTTGAGAGTCCTTACCATATGGCAACTAGCTTTCCCCAAGGTGATGAACCGAAGGAGAGAGAGGAAAAGAGGAAGCCCTGATGTCCTTTATGCCTCGATCCTGGGCATCACTACAACACATCCTACCCATTAAAATCAACTCTCCCACTTTAAGGGAAAAGAATCAGTCTCCATATTTTGAAGGGAAGAGTATCAAAGAACTTAAGGACAACTGTAAAATGCCCACCTTATATAACCACTTGGAAAGAATGAACAACACCAAACTCATACACATACAAAAACTCAATATTGACCACACAACTACATGTGCAAGTAGTTGAAACTATAAAATCACAGAAAGAAGCCAGGCACTGTAGTACACACCTGTAACAATTCCAGGACTCAGGAAGCTGAGGCAGGAGGATCACTGCAAGTTCAAGGCCAGCCTAGGCTACAAAGTGAATTCAAAGCCAGCCTAGAATACTCAGCCTAGATGGTGCTGTTTCAGGGGGAAAAAAATAGGCAAGGTATGTGGCTCAGTGGTAGAGTTCTTGTCTTGCATGCACAAGGTCCTGGTTTGGCCTCCAGCACCACATAAATAAATAAATAAATAAATGTACCTATAGAATTAATTTACAAAAAAATTCTAAAAGATAAAAGCTCCCCAAAATTCTAGCAGAAAACACAGGAAATTATCTTCGTGACCTTGGGATATAGGCAAAGACTTAGCACACCAAAAAAAACTACTAAAAAAATCCCTCAATATTCTATACATATCAATATGGATAAGTCTCAAAAATTTTTTTGAGTGAAAAAAGCAAAGTAGCACAATGATACACACCAAGTTAAAGAATAGTAAACATTACACACGTGTAACTTTTTGTGGCCCTTACCCTGTCCTCTTCAGTGTGGAAAGTTTGTATTTGTAATCCCATGGATATGTTATTGGAATTTTGGTGAGTTAATTCCAATCTACCATCTCCAGTGCAACCCATGGTGAGAACAAAGACACTAAGACATATTTACAGTTATGGGCAGCCAAGGGGTCCTGAGTCTGGCCCAGATGAGGGTTCACAGAACAAAGGCCTCAACCCAGGGCCTCGCCCAGAATTTTATAAATTCATGAAGAAGGGAGTGGCTAAGGATGAATGACTGTGCAAATGGTGGAAATTACATGAGTACTAGGAGCTGAGTGCGCTAGGACACCAGGAAGCACCTCTGACATACGCAAGAAGGAAGGGTGTGCAAAAAGACCAATCTGCGTAACACAACTGAGGAGGCGTTTAGTGTGTGGGAGACTGTTGCTTTAGTTTCTGATGTGGAAACTTTTGTGTCCTGGGAAGTATAGCCTCTTATGTCATGGCTGGAGCCCAGCTGACAATCCTGGAGCAATGGCTCTGCCATCCTGCTGGGCTCAACCATTTAGTGGGAGACACTGAGCGAGGAAACAGGGCTCTCACTTGACTTCAAAGATTACACATCAGTACCTCAGCTATCCCTATCTGCATTGCTTAGAGCCAACTGAAAGGAACAGGAACAGTTTAGCCAGCTCTGTACACATCAGTACATGGAGATAAGGCCAGGTTTAGCTAAAGTGCAGGGAACTGCTCTTTACTCAAGGAGAGCCTTCCACAGTCCTCTACCGTAGCTAATACAAGGTTCTACCTATGCAGGTACGGTATGAAGAATGCACAGGACGCAAATACACAACTTCAACATGATATCTACCCCTGGGGAAGGACAGAAAGAGGAATGGCAAAGGAATTTCCATTGTAGCTGTTATTCTAAAAGATCTGAAACATGGCAAAATATAATACAGAGCATTTACATATTTGGCAAATCTGGGTGAGAGATACATGCGGTGCTTGTTATGTTATTCTCTGTACTTTATTTTTTTTGAGACAGGGTCTTGCTATATAGTTCAGACTGACCTGGATTCACTATGTAGCCCAGACTGGCCTTGAACTCATGGCTATCCTCCTGCCTCAGCCTCCTGAATGCTGGAATTACAGACATGCTCTGTGCATTTCCAAGGGCTGAAAAACTTTGTAAAGATGAAAGACATTTCTAAAGGACCCAGTGGACTTGGCAATGGGGGGCTGTGACTAGTGAACCTTAGTAGAAATGTCCTGATTATCTGCATCAGAGATCATGTGGCTGGAGAGCCAGCTGCCTACTCCCATGAATGAAGTCACACTGCACAGACCCCTTGTAATATAGGCTGCCTTCAGCTGCGTTTCCACTGCACCAGCAGAGCTGAGCAGGGGTGACAGAAACTATATGAACTCCAAGGTTAAAATATTTACTACCTGATCCTTTAAGATTAAGTTTGTCAATCCTGGATTTATAGCATTTCTAGTCCTTGGCTTAATGTCTTGTCTTTGGGGGGGGGCTCTACTGGGGATTGAACCCAGGTTCCTTGCACTAAGCTACCCAGTCACCCAGCCATGTGCCTGGGTGGCTTAAAGTCTTACACACAGCAGGCTCTCAAAACATGCTGGTAATCACACTGCATGCACACTGGTTAGTCTGTCCGGCATTAGGCGATACTGGGAGGGCTGACTGTATTTATAGTCCAGGAGATAAGGTCCCCGTACTTGAATCTTCTGGGTTCCTGAGATCCAGGAGCCCCCAGGGGTGTGATCCCACTAGATGGCAGCCTGAGGCTGTCTACAGTGGCATAGCACTAAGCCTCAATCAAAAGCTGACGCCAAACATTGTACTTGGAAACCTGGAAAACCAACACACCCAAGATTTATATCTACCTCCTTGGGGGCACAGGTAACAGTTATAAAGTGGATCAAGCTCGGGTTTGTAAGTGTTAGCTCCTATTCCTTCCTCGTCTCCCCTCTTCCTGCAGAGGTGGAGGGAGACATTACAGGCACCATCTGTAAGTACCAAGTGCAGTAGAAACCATGGGGTTCCTCTCTCAGTGACAGAGAGGAGAGTGTGTAGGGAGCGGAGACTTCCGGAGAGGGTGGGCCAAGCAGGTCTGATCACAGAGTCACCCACGTGAAGACACAGAAGCAGCTATTCTACCCTACAACTTTGTGCTAAGTGGGCTACAGCAATAAACCCGATGTGCAGGGTATCTGCCCTTAAGGAGCCAATCATGAAGGGGAAAATAAGACGTGAAACAAACAGAAATGCGCTGCGTGTTCCAAAGAAGTAGACTGTTGGTTACAGATTGCACAAGAGACAGAACAATGTTTTTATTACTGTCGGGATTCCATGATTCTACTGGGACTGGCTGGCTTCCTCTCCGCAATGTCTAGGGCCTCAGCTAGCAAGACTCCAAGGCTGGGAGCAGAGTGAGGGATGGCAGGGGTTGGAATCAGTTCGAGGCCTTTTCATTCCCTAACTAGCAGCTGAAGCTGGCTCTCCGCGGACCACAGCTGAGCTGTGGGCTGGTACAGGCGTGCGGACTGTCTGTGCGCTCTTTAGTTCTGAGAGCGAGCATTCCAACAGAAAAGGATCAAGGCGCGTGGTGCTTTTACCCTCTGGCCTGAGAATCCCATGCATCACCCTGTCCTAAATTACTGGCCAAGGCATCAGAGCTTGCAGAGGTTCAAGCAGAGGAGATGTGCCCTCTACTGCGAGGCAAGTGTCCAGGTCACACTATAAAAAGATTGCCCAGCCAGTGGGTCAGCCGGCAAAGGCTGCTGGGAGGAGGTGGAATCTCTGGCTGAGAGGCCATAAGGAGGCCGGGGGAGAGCTGCAGGTGGAGGAAGTGGCAGTGTGGAGCCTGGAGACCCAAGAGAGGCTGCTGTGCTTGTACTACATGTTTGAGTGACCAAGGAAGCTGTGGGAGGAGTGAGGGAAGACACTCCTGCCCCAGGTCACGCCCTCTGCTGCCACCTGCATTCATCTGTGTGTCACGAGCAGGGAGTGAAGGGGCCAGCAGCAGCCAACTTCCACTGGCAAACTGAAAAGTGGGAAGTGCTGGAGGGTTTGTGGCTGCCCAACCATATCCAGACAGAGCGAGGGAAACCTGGAGAGAATGCTGGGTCCTGGCTCCTCCCTGCCTCCACCTACAGATGCCTCTGCACCTGGAGGTGCCTGTGGCAGCTCTGGGTGGAAAGAGACTGCACGAGGCACAGCCACAACACAAGCCTGCCAGGCAGCCAGCTGTAAAACCCTCAAGCTGCTTTGTCCTAGGCATCTGCTACCCCTCATCTTACCTGCACCCTGATTCAGATCAATGAGTGAACGGACTTTCTCCTAAGTTCCTTGGAATGCTCATGTTCTTTTTCCAGAGTCAGATCCAAGAGGTTTGTCTTAAAACTCAACACTTAAAACTGGGGTGGCATCCTATACCTGTCATCCCAGCACTCTGGGAGGCTGAGGCAGAAGGATTGCTATAAACTCAAAGCCAGGCTTGGCTACCCTAGTGAGTTCAAGTACAGCCTAAACTACATAGCAATCTCAAAAAAAAAAAAATCTAATCCTACTGCAAGTCCAGCAGGAAGTGGAACGGCTAAACCCATCTAAACAATCTTGTTAACTGAAGGGATAATGAATACCAACATTATTCAAAATGTGCTGGGAATGGAAGAAACCTTGGAGAACCAAGACACCATGGTGAGTCATGGAGCAGAAACCAAGGCCAAGGAAGAGACAAACCAGGTAGAGACATAAGAAATTATCAAAGGAGTGGGACCCCAGAAAGCAAAGGCCAAGACTGCACCGGAAGCCAGGCACGGCAGTGGACTCCTGCAACCCAGCTGGAGCCCACCCTGGGCAAATCAGTGACTAAAAGAGATGCTATCTCAAAATAAAAAATAAAAGGGGTGGGGATGTAGCTCCGTGAAAATGCCTTGGGTTCCATCCCCTGTGCCACTGTGGTAGTGGTGTGTGTGGGATGGGACAGGGACTGGGACGGAAGCACTTGCTAGGCAGCACATATGTCACACCTCCAAGTGCTGGGCCCACCTTTTCTTTCTTTTTCTATTTTCTTTTCCGTCTTTCTTTCGTTCATTTGCTTTTTGAGACAAGGTGTCACTAAGCAGTTCAGATTGGCGTTGAATTCACTATGTAGCTCAGGCTGACCTCGAACTCATGGCGATCCCCTTGCCTCAGCCTGCCGAGTGCTGGGATTACAGGCGAGTGCCACCACACCTTGTTTGGGCCCCTTTTTCATTGTGACATACGTCTTGGAACACATAGACTCATAACACTCGGCATCCACCAAGGCATCTACCTCGATCCTGGTGAGTTGGCAGAGCTGAGCTTGGAACAGAGAGGCTTTGACCGCCGAGGGCATGGGAAGGACTTACCCCACCCTGCCATGTCCGCGCAGCCCCCAGCGGCTGCAACAACCACCAAGTCCTTGCAGTTGCGACCAGCAAGGCCCCAACCTGTTCGGAGTCGAAGCCTCGAGGATCAGTCGCCAGTCCCGCTGGGCAGCTCAGCGCTCGCGCAGCTCATGGTCCCGATGTGCACTGCGCGCCCTACGTCACTGCGAGGCGTCTCCCGCGAGAGAAGCCAGAGAGGCAGGTTGCCAGGCAACAAGGTTAGACAAGGCGCTGCCCACAAAGGGCTCTCAGAGTCCTCCACGGGGGCGGGAAGACTAGCCTGTAGGTTGGGTCCCACTCTCTTCCTTCACCTTAGAGGGACGGATCCCTATTTGACTGCTCTTTTCTCCAGGATGGAGTATAAATTCTGTTTCAAGTACCAGGGGCTTCTTAGTGTAGTGACTTCCTCCAAGGGTTTGGCTTTTTTTTCCCTTCCTACTTCCTTTTTTGGTATGGGGTTTTTGAACCCAGGGCCTTCTCACTGAGCTACATCCTCAGTGCTTTTTTATTTTGAGACATGGTCTCACTAATTTGCTAAATTGCCCAGACTGATCTTGAATTTGTGATTCTCCTGCTTTAGCCTCCCAGAATGCTGCGATTACAGGCTTGTGCCTCCCATGCCCAGAGGCTCTGGCTTGTTGGGCAACCCAGTACCTCTCAGATTGGATCCTGGCAGTTGCCAAGTTTTGCTGAAACTTCCAGGGACAAAACAGATGCATACGTTTGGAGATTACCCATGATTCTTTTGGTTTTTGCTTTATTCTTAATCAATTATAAAGATTGTGTGGAAAACTGCATATTTGCTCTGAAGCCAAACCTTGTTGGCGTTTTATTGTTTTTATTTATTTATGTTTGGTACTGGGAATCAAACTCAGGACCTTGTGCTTGCCAGGCAGGTGCTTATGCCACTGAGTTATATCCTTAAGTATTGTGGGTATTTTAATCTTATTTTATTTTTTTTCTTTTACTATGTGCATACGTTTGTCAAGGAGCGATAGCATTGTTTGTTGCTGTTCTCCAGCCCTGTTTGAACTCTGCAGCAGGGGTAGAAGAAAGCACATGGCCTAGCTTGGGAAGGAATTTCCACTACCTTCATAATCAGTGTGTTGTAATGCTCCCCAAAACTGAATAGCTAAAACCTGTTCTACTTCCAGGCTTTGAAATTCCTTCATGTCTTTACTTGCCTGTGATATATTTGGAGCTGAGCCCAACCTCTGTTCTCCACTGCAAGGTCTTGGTTACTTTTTGTTGCTGGGACAAAATGCCCAATACCCACAAGTTAAAGGAAGAAATTTTATTTTACCTCACAGTTATAGAGGTTTTAGCCCATAGTCAGCTGGCTCCACTGCAGGGTAGCATGGCAGATGAACATCACAGAGGAGAAACAGTTCCTGGCATGGCAGGGAGAAAACAGCAAAGCTTCCTTCTTTCCCTTTTTATTCCATCCAGGCTGCAAGCCTTTTGGTTGGTGCCACCCACATCCAGGGCGGGTCTTCCCTGAAGAGGGACTTACTAAAGAGTAAGTCCATCACCCACACCCAGAGCTGTGCTAAATCAATCAAGTCCATCACCCACACCCAGAACTGTGCTAAATCAATCAGTGGACTGATCCAGGATCATGCACCCACAATACAGTCATCTCGCAAAAGCCTCACCTTCTGAGCCATCTGAGGCTTTGGGGGAACATCCAGATATAAGTTGTAGTAGTCCAATTGTAGTGCTCCCCATACCTGTGATGAATAAACCCTTCCTTGAATAAAGTCCTCCTTTCTGTCTGTAACAGTTGTCTATTAATGATTTTTAAAAGTTTAACATTGTATACTAGACATGATAGTACATGTGTGTAATCCCGGCTATTTGGGAGGCTGAGGCAAGAGGATCACAATGTCAAGACCATCCTGGGAAAATTAGTGAAAAAATCTGTCCAAAAAAAAAAAAAGGCTGGAGATACGGTTCAGTGGGAAAGCATAAAGGTAGCACACACAAGCCCTGGACTCAATCCCTAGTGCCATAAAACCAAAAAACACCCAAGAGTGTTTTTCCATCTTCTTTCATCAGCAGCTCCCCTGGCTTCTCTTGTATTTCCAAATACCTGGATCACCACGCGTTGGTGGTATAGTGGTGAGCATAGCTGCCTTCCAAATACCTGGATCCTATGAGTGATCACTGCATTGCTCACTCTGGTGACTTTTCACTCTGCCCTTTTTGCTGATCTCTATCCCTTGCTAAACCAGGCCCTGCGTTTTCTCCAGCTGCAGAGATTCCAAACATGGCTGCTGAGAAGCCAAGAATGGTGCTACCCCTCCCTGCAAAATGCATGCTTCCCAATGGACCCGGGCTCTTGCTGTGGGGAGGAAATTCTTGGATTCATCCTTGTGGACTTGCTGTCACATTGCCTGTGAGTTTTCCCCAAACTTCCTGTACATTGTACTAGAGCTTGTCCCCGCCAAAACTCGTGTTGAAATGTGGTTGCCAATGTAGCAGTGCTGGGAAGTGGGATTTTAAAGGATTAATGTCTTTCTGGAGAGACTAACAAGTTCTCTCAGGAATGTATTAGTCCGTGAAGGGTTTATTAACAGTGAGTTAGCCCTGCTACCCGCCTTTCTCTTCTGCATGCACTGGTTGCTCTTCTCTTTTCCACCACACACAAATCAGCACAAAGCCCTCACCAGAAGCTGCTTGTATCACAGACAGCTGAGTTAGATGGAAATGAATATACAGAGAGGAGCTTGGTCCTTGAAGACGTTAGCACAGAAAGTGAAACACAAGGTTGTGGCTGGAGGAGAACTTCAAGAGAGCAGGACTTTAAAATGCAGTAGGCAGGGGCATTGGGCCTGGGATTTAGCTCAGCGGCATAAGTGCCTGCCTTGCAAGCGTGTGGTCGTGAGTTCGATCCCTGGTACCAATTTTAAAAAATGCAACAGGTGGGCTGAAGCCTCCCTAGAGATAAATAGCGAGTTGTGATTGTACTGTAATTAGCGCCACCTGAGCCAGTGGGCCCAGACAGGAATTGGATGCATAGGTGGGTGACCAGAAGATCCAGGCCCATCTCTTTCCAAGAATGCCTTTGTTCTTTCCACATACCCTTGCTACATGACTCGTTTCCAATATTAACTAAGTGACTACACTTGTCATTGAATAGGTTGATTGTAATTTTACCCATGTAGTGGTACCCATGCTGTGATTTTGCTGTATAAATTTCTCCTAACAAAGAGCCTCAGTGACCACTCACTGGGGACCTCTCCTGCAAATCCAGGAGCTGTTTTTCTCCTAATTTCCAGTAGAACTCTCCTTTCTTCTTTGTTCTCGACTTCATTCCTCAATGTTGTGAGACCACGAACTTGGCACATCTGACAACTGACAGTTTGGGAGTTATTTTTCCCATAATATTTGGACTTCCAGCCTCCAACACTGAGACAGATAACTCTCTCTCTCTCTCTCTCTCTCTCTCTCTCTCTCTCTCTGGATGATGGTGGTTGGTACTGAACCCAGGATCTTCACACTGAGCTACATCCCCAGCCCTTTTTCATTTTTTTTTTAAACTTTGAGACAGGATATCATTAAGTTGCTAAGTTTTCCAGGGTATGATCAAATCTTCCTTGCAATCTTTCTGCCTCAGCCTCTCAGAATACTGGGACTACAGCTGTGTTCCGCCACACTGGGCTAAACTTCTTGTCTTTATAAATTATTCTATAACTATAAATTATAAATGCAGGTACAGTATTTTATTATACCAACTGAAAACAGACTACCATGAACTTTCAACTCAACTCCACTCTACTTTTAGTAAATAATCTCACCTGTATCTATTTGGCAACTATATTTTTATATACATCTTTTAGAGCAAAATGTGAAATATAGAGGAGTATGAACATAATAATATAAAAGACTCCAGCTACTAGAATAAACAAATACTGATATTATATCTATCTCTGTCAAGCTTTTATCTTTCCCTCCCTTCCCTCCTCCTTCACTCCTTTCCTCAACTCTCACCTTTGTCTAGCTTTTTTTAAAGCCAAAATGTTTTTAAATGAAAAAACTCAGTTTCAACAAAAATTAAATGTTCTTTGGCATATATACTCCATAAGCAACCCTCTCCCACTTTTCCTAGAAGCAATTACTATAATAAATTTTCTGATTTTTTTTGGACACAGGGTCTCATTCTGTAGCTCAGGCTGGCCTTGAACTCACTATGTAGCTCAGGCTGACTTTGAATTTACAGCAATCCTCCTGCCTCAGCCTCCAGAGTGCTGGGATTATATTGTATGCCATTGTGACTGGTTCAAATTTTCTCATTTTGCACACCTAAATAAAGTATCCATTGAAATGTAATGTTTTGTAGTATTAGATATAATCTCACTGGTTTAAAATGCCATCTCTTATACATTGTTCCACATTGTTCCAGAGACAGACAAGACATTGGTGGTTGCTGGGAGATAAGGGTAGGGGTGAATAAGAATAGACTGCTAAATGCTTCATAACTAGATAGAGGTCGTGGCAGTGAAACAACATGAATGTGCTGTCACTGGATTGTATGATTTAAAAATGATTAATTTTGACAGACATGGTGGCACATGGTCATAATCCCAGCACTTAGGGAGGCTGAAGTAGGAAGACTGCAAGTTTAAGCACATCTTGGGCAATTTAGCGAAACCATGTCTCAAAAATAACACACACACACACACACACACACACACACACACACACATACTCTTAGTGTAAAGGCCCCGGGTTCAATCTCCAGTATCACAAAAATCATCAATCATTTAATTGCTTAATTTATGTCATATGAATTTTACCTTAATTTTTAAAAAGCAGTGGGGACCTGTTGAAAGTTATTAAGGGAGGAGTTGAGTGACAAGATTGGACTTAATTTCGGAAGGGATGATCCCTCCCCAAGCCACTTCTGTACTCCAGGATGGTTTGGCAGGGGCAGTGCTCAGATGGCAGAAGATTTAAGGACTATTTAGATAAGCAGTGATAGTTGGTGTCACATCATACCCTTGCTTAAAATCCAGAGAACAAAGCTGGCTCCTTCAAACAGCCTGCCAGCCTCTCTACAATTTGGCCCTGAATTCAGTCGCTCCCAGGCGGCAGGGGCTCCTCCCACTCTCCTGGGACCCAGCTCTCTCTCACTGCTGTTCCCCTCAGTTCTCCTTGCCACGATTCTTTTCCTTTGCTCTTCTGCCTGCCAACATCTACTTATTCCTCAAGTTTTGGCTTCCATGCAGTTCCTACCTGGAGGCTTCCCCTGGCCTCCTAGAATGGATCAGTTCTCATCACGCCTCGCTTTTCTAGAATCTCCCAGACCCCAAGCTCCAGGAGGGAGGGGTATTCTCTGCACACTGTATTTTTCTTTGCCTCAAACATGATAAACACTGAGTCAGGATTGCAAATAGAGGAAGAAATCTACGTCTCCCAGATTCAGGGTTTTTATTTCTGTCCTCTTTCCAACACCTCCTCCTATGGCTTCTTTTTAGCCTTAAACATGCTTATTTCTTCTTAGTCCTTAAAACATTTCTCTTGATGTCTTCCATTACCTCCTGTTTTGTTTTTGATACAGGGTCTTATTACGTAGCCTTAGGCACAGCAATCCTCCTGCCTCAGCCTCGGAGTGCTAGGATAATAGGTGTGTGCCACCACACCTGGCTATGTTACCTCCTAAAATTATTGCTTTATTCTTTCTTTTGACTAGTGACAAATTTCTTGAAATAGCATCTCATCACCTCTTTGTTTATACGTTGCTTTCTAATGTTTGTCTGTCTCCCTTCCAAGTTTGGGAGGTCCTGAAAGAACCGTGTTTTGTTTATTTTTCAGTTTCCCACAGTCTCTTGCAGACGATTAGTGCTCAGCAGTGTTTGCTGACTTGCTGCTAACCTGGGATAGGTATGGGGTAAAATGAACACAACTTTTCAATATTGGTCCTGTAGGAAAAAGCAAATTCAATTATAGGAGATATAGAAAATTGACTAGAAGTCTTAAAGGATAGCTTAGAAACAGACCATCTGCACAGCTCACTGCTGGCCCCCACCTGGCATTTCCAGCCCAGAGGGCGCAGAGTCACATGAATGGGGGGCTCTGGAGCCTGTGTATGTAGGGCAGTTGCTGGGGCAGACCTACAGAGTAGTGAATGGGGACAGGAGTCATGGGTGCAGCTCAGTGGCAGAGTGCTTTTTTAGGATGCATGAGGCCCTGGGTTCCAGCCCCAGTACTGCTGGGGAGGGGTGGAGGGGAGCAGGGGACATAAGGGGAAGCATGGGGATCTCATGAGGTGACAGAAATGTCATGTCAGCTTTCAGAGTGTTCTCAGTTGGCTCAGTGTGACCCGTGAATGGAGAGCCGGTAGGCTGAGAGGCAGGCCTGTCCTCCTGGCCAAGACTCAGCAAGGGCTCTACCTCTTATCAAAGTAAACAGAACCTTCTTAGCCTGTGGGTTCCCTAAAATTCATACCCTGTGGGATCCCCCCCCCCCAGTACTGGGATTGAAACCAAGGCCTTCATGCTGAGCAACATTCCCAGCCCTTTTATATTTTTTTGAGACAAGGCCTCAGTAATTCACTAAATTGCCCAGGCTGGGCTGGAATTTGTGATCCTCTTGCTTCAGTCTTCCAGAGTGCTGGGATGACAGGCGTGCGCCACCAAGAGGTTACCTTGAGTCTCCATTCACAGTGTGATGGTATCTGGAGGTGGTGATTTTGGGAAGTGATTAGTAAGAAAGCTGGAGCCCTTGCAAATAGGGTTGGTGCCCTAATGAAACACAAGAGATCATCTCTCTTTCCCTCTGCCACAAGTACAGCAAGACAGTGTCTGCTATGGTTTGTGTCTGAATGTCTCCCCAAAGCCTAATGCAACACAAGAGATCATCTCTCTTTCCCTCTGCCACAAGTACAGCAAGACAGTGTCTGCTATGGTTTGTGTCTGAATGTCTCCCCAAAGCCTAATGCAGTCGTGGGGGCAGGCTTCCAGATTTTGTGATTTATTTAATGCTGGGTTTATGGGTTTGAGTGCTACACCCACGGTAGACTGGGTGTGGCCTACATACAATATGAAGGACAGAGTCTTCTCTGTATTTTCTTCCCTTTTTGCTCTTCTTGCTTTTGCTGTCTTCTGACTGTCATGAACTATTGCCCTCTGCCATGCAATCTGCCTTGGAGTCAGCTAATTATGGACTGAAACCTCCACAAACTTTGAGCTAAATATATCTTTCCCTCTTTAATTTTGGGTGTTGGGTATTTTGTCTCAGCAATGAGAGAAAAGTAACAAAGACAGAATTTGGTACTGTTATAGGAAACTAAATTAGATAAAAAAAATATTATAGGCAGTCAGATAGGGCTAGGTCCTCAAAGGAGCCAGTGCAGAAGAAAAGATGCCTTGCAACTGTAGAGGGGAGAGACACCCCCCACTATGGGCCAGGCCTCAAGACAAAACATAAGACAAATGCACCCACATACTTCCCAAGGACAAACATCAGGAATTGATATTGCTTTTTTTTTCTTTTTAGTCTTTTTAAAGGCAGGGTTTCATTATATGGTTCAGGCTGGCTTTGAACTCACTTGGTAGCCCAGACTGGCCTCGAACTTACAGTGATTTCTCCTGCATCAGAGAGATTGATGCTCTAAATAGATATTGATCTTGAGGAAGCCAGAAGGAGTCCCTAACCCAACCCCTACAGGAAAAACCTGTTCTGTACTCATGCCCGTTTGGTGTATGACTCACTTCCCCATTTGATTCCCATTTAATTAATATTATCTGTGCAATTATACTGGTACTCTTATTAGTTGACCATAGTTCTGTTCTACCTCATGCCCACCTTGTGATTTCCCATTTTTGCCCACCTAGGACCTGTCTCACTTTGTGATTTTTCTCTATAAAATCCCTTAAAAAAGCAGAATCCTTGGCAACCCACTCAGGACCTCTTCTCTCTTGGACAAAAGTTTTCTTTCTCTCAATAAATATATTCTGCTCTTAACCTCCATTGTTCCTAAGATTCATTCTTTGATTTTAGAGAACATGAACTCATACTGGACAATTAGCAGGTTAGGAGTTTCTTTCCCCTCTGTCAGTACCAGGGAAGTGGAGTTGTTGCTGTGACTATACCTGACCATATATTGCTTTTTGTTTTAGTCTTTTGAACCTTGACCAAGGTTCAAGAGCCTTTGGGACTGGCTTGTGGGAAGATTATGGAAAGGTTTAGAGATGTCTCTTGAAAGACTAGTGCTGGAACACCACAGGCTGTTCTGTATGGGAGATTCTGGTCAGAGCTCAGAAGACCAGAAGGCTGATAGAAATGCTGCCAATAAAGACAGGTCCAGGAGGTTTCTGCTGGGGAGAAGGATTGCATTGACTGCCGGACTCCAGATAATGTGTGTTATGGCTTGGCACAAAGTTTGTCTGCATTTTGTGCATGTCTGGAGATTTTGCCTGAGATTAAGGGCAGCTGACTAATTAATCAGGCAGAAGAAATTTCAAGGTAGTTGAATGTTGAGGTAGTGGCATGCTATTTTGGGGGGCTTTTAGCCATATTTATGTTGTAAATCAAAAGCAAAAAGGTCAGAAGAATGATTTGAAATGTGGCTTTGGTCAGAAAGGAAGCTCTAGCAAAGCTGTGGACTGCAAAGATAGAGCTGAGATCTTGACTGTTGAGAAGGAACAGCAGAATAGAAAAGATGGCCTGAGGGCATCACAAGAAGCAGCAAATCCTTGTCCATTGCAGCCTCAAAACTGCAAATGTGAAACATTGCTTTGAGGAGAAAGCTGCAGAGCACCACGTTCCAAAATGGTGGCAGCATAAGGAATTTGTTCCAACGAATCAGGTTCAGAATGCCCAGCAATCCAGGCATTCAATCTCTATATCCAAGAGAGAACAAAGTCTGGCAGTGGACCTTAGCATTATCTAAGTGGTGCTGATGTTAAGTACATGCAGAATGCAAGAGTTCTGAGATTAAAAAGGCTTCCATCTAGATTTCAGAAGGCCTCAGAGGCCAGGCAGTGTGCCCCTGAGAAAGCAATGTGTGAAGCTGTGTGAAGCCAAAGGTACAGTGGAGATCCAGAATTTTGGAGAAGCCAGGAATGTGGATCATCTAAAGAAAGATGCTAAAATTGAGCAGAGTGAGTCTAACAGAAAAGCTCTGGGAGCTACAACCACCAGAAGTGCCACACGGGCAGAGTTACACAAGCCTTTTGGAGCTCGCAATTTACTACAGATTGCTTTGAATGTTCCACATAAAACTACAGGACTTAATGTTTACCTTGCTGCATTTTGGACTTGCTTTGGTCCCATTCCTTGGTATCCCCATTTGCACCATTTGGAATGGTAATGTTTATCTTGTGCCACTGAATGTTGGAAATGTTTAACTTTCTTTTCATTTCTACAGGGGCTTGTAGCTAAGAGTTTGCTCTGGATCTCAGAGGAGACTTGGGACTTGGACTTTTCAGCAATGCTGAAGATTTTAGCACTTTGGAAACTCTTAGAGATGGACTAAAATGCCTTTTGCACAAAGGGATATGCATGAGTCTCTGGAAGGCCAGGTGAAGAATGTTATGGTTTGTGTCTGGATGTTCCCCCAAAGCCTCATGTGGTCATGGTGGTGGACTTATAGTTTGTTCATCATCTAATGCTGGGATTGGGGGTGTAGTGCTACATCTGCCCTTGGGCAGGTGACCTGCATACAATATAAGGGACAGAAAGGGTCTTTTCTCTCCTTTTGCTCTTGTTGCTTTTGCTGTCTCCTGCCTCCACGAATTGATGCTCCTCTGCCACGCCACCCTGCCTTGGAGCCAGGTGATTACAGACTGAAACCTCCACAAACTGTGAGCTAAACAAACCTTTCCTTAACTTTGGGTGTCAGATTTCTTTCTTTCTTCTTTTTCTTTTTCAATTTTTTTTTTTTTTGTACCAGGGATTTAACTCATGACCTTGTGCTTCTCAGGCAGGCACCTGTACCACTAAGCTAAATTCCTGGCCCCGTATGTCCGATATTTTGTCCCAGCAATGAGAGAAAAGTAAGCAAGACAGTGTCCACGGTAGGAACAGCACTCTCACCAGGACCCCTATCTGCTAGTACTTTGATCTTGGACTTCCCAGCCTCCAGAACTGTGAGAGAAATGTTTGCTATTTAAACTACCCAAGGCTATGGTATTTTGTTACAGCAACCTGTATGGACTAAGATAGGACTGGGGATTACAGCTGAATGGATTAAGACAGCCTAGGACTCAAGTTTATCTTTAGCTTGGCCACAACTTTTTAGCTTTGTTTCCCCATTTTTTGGCTTACAGTTCTATGCCATCACCTGAATATAGACTTTTCCTAAACTTATTGTTTTGTATTTATTCCTTTTATTGTACCCAGCCACTACCATCCCTTTATCCTACCTGGTGAATCAGATGTGTCCTTTTGGGACCAGAGACAGCCTTTCCCAGTCATTCCATTTGGGAGTGGTGTCAACACCTCCGCAACACCCCCTTGTTGCAGGCATTTAGGATAGAATTTCTCAGCACACATCCTGTGCTTGCCTCCCAACACTGTCTGCCCTTGGTTTCCAGACCCCACATTCCCTTGATCCTCTTCCTACCTCTCACACCATTTTCCAAGCTGCTCTGCGAACTGAGCCTCAAGGCTCCACTCTGCAGCTTCTTTTCTCATTCTTCTGAGTTGTGGTTTCAATTGCCATCAAATTGCCTCACCTCTGACCTGAGTTCCAGGCATCCCTTAGTATCTCCTGGGTTCTCCAAGGCAACCCACTGAGAGCATCTTCTTCCTCAGGGGATTGGACCATCAATTTCACAAGCCAGCAAAAACCTCAGAGCCCTCCTTGAAAGCTCTTCTCCAGCACCCTCCCCAACCTAACACAATGCTTCCCTGTCTCCGTGGCCATTCCTGTTGTTCTTTGCCTAGGCCATTACAACAGCTGTCTTCTGGGTTTGCCTATCTGCTCCTGGTCCATTTGGTTCTGGTGTCCACACTGCACCCAGGTATCTTTTCAAATTGCAAATTTTTCCCTGCTTGTTTTTCAGATCCATTTGATCTTATCACAAGGCCTTTGCATGTGCAGCTCCTACTGGGAATGAACTTTCTTACTACTTTGCCTACCTCATTCTCTGGATCTTAGCACAGGGTGACAGTTAACTGTCTCAACTTGAGTAAGAAATGCCTAACTCAATTGCATCAGCATAGTTCTAGGTGTGGCTGAAGGGACTGATTTACTGAAGACTGGTTGTGAATGACGGCAACCAATAGGCTTGCAGCCTGCATGGAATAAAAGGGAAACAAACAAGGAAGGCTCAGTGCTGTTCTTTGGAGGAGCTCCAGTCTTCACCTACACCTTGGACATTGTCTCCTGGCTGCCGGCATAGACTCTAGCCTCTAGCACAGACCCGTTAGGCTACCGATACAACACATGGGACACTACACAGAACTTCAGGCCTCTGACTGGACCCTTCAGGTCTCCAGAACACAGACAGCCCTTTCGCAGTCTTCCACACCTGACTCTGAGTGGCCATCATAAGCCAATCTCATAAATTCTTTTTTTTTTTTTTGTGGTACTGGCTTATGCCACTGAGCTAAATCCCCAGCCCTTGTAAATTCTTACGTATCTGTGTATCTTGCATTTAGTCTGTTTCTCTGGTATGCATGGATATGCTTAGCTACCCTTGTCGAGGGACTCCTTACAGGTTGCCAGCATGCTACCTCGATCCTTAGTGCTTGTTACTGTGACTCCTGCATCATACTATTGTTTCTCTCAATAGCCTGTGAGCTCCAGTCGGGCAGAACTATGACCATTTGCTCTTGCTGTGCTCCCAGTGCCGGATACAGTAGACAACTGACATGTGAATGCAGTTTTTGAGGACTGGGACAACAAAGGCTTTGTCTTTGAAGGTCCAGCGCCTGCACCATGACTGAATGCAATGTGTATAAAGCATCTGTGAATGTCTGTAAGACCCTGAAGTAATGTTTAGAGGTCTGCCACACACCCATTATATGACAGACTGAGGGTAACCAGGATAAGTGGAAATCGAACCCAGTGGCTTCAGCTCACAGCTTGACCCAGTGTGCTTTCATTCTGTGCCTTCCTGTCACCTGCCCATCTCCACTTTCTTTTCACCTTAGCAGCCCCAACCCTGGGTCTCAGGCAACTTTAAAACCTGCTTGTATAGACCCTAATTCTTCTAAGCCTTTTGAGGGGGCCATTAGCATCATCTGGCTGATGAGAACACTACTGGCTTGAATGACCAGCTGGCCTGGCTACCCTCCTGGAACTGGGGCCTGCTCACAGGACCACAGGAAGTCCCCTGGGATGTGAGTACCTGACCCTGGGGCACCTGGTCAAAGCAAAGTGCTTCTAGGAGTGACCAGGACTGTAGCACACCCACAGGGGCAGAAAGGTTCTGCTGGCCCAGGGCAAGCTCAGGCCTGGAGGGGATTTAGCCAATTTCAGTGCAGTCTCACCAAAGCATGGGGCCCAGGACAGTCCTGCTGCCTGGCTTTCTAAGCTCCTTAGCTTCACAACGGAGCTCTAGGAATAACCTGCAAGGGTGCTGTGACCAAGAACTATCCATTCTATCGGAAGTGCTTCAGAGCAGGCACGATCACTGTGACATTATCAGATGTGGAGAAGCCATAGGCCAGAGTCTGCACTGTCACCCTGTTCTCTGACTTCTTTATAGGCTCTAGTTTCTGATTACTCACCTCATTGTCCCTTTCTTGAGCCACTTGGGCCAAGCAGGGACCCCTGCATATCATCTCTAGCCCTTATCCAACTGAGTGTCCCCAGTGGGTCCTCTCACCTATCTGCATGCAGCCCACCCTGCAGTAGAAAGGTCATTCTACAACCCAGCCCCATTCTGCTAGCACCTCTGCAAATCCTCTGGTGGCTGTGACTGTCTCACTTTGCATCCCTTCATGGTAGCAGTTCTGTTCCTGAACTGAATTAGTTGCACCCAACTTTAAGGCAGCAGGTTATGTTTGTATCTTTAGGATAAGGAAGGAATAGCCACAGGTTTTACGAAGACTTGGTTTTCCGGATAAATCATAGTCATGACCCACTGGCACTGTTTGAGCAGTCTCACAGGGCAATGGACAAAGATAGAACATGTATAGGAAGTTCCAGTGAATGTCCCCCCAAGGCACAGAGCTAAGTGGATTCCAGGAATCTGAGGATGCACCAGCAGGCTTCTCTCTGGAGCCCAGGCCTCAGGGCCACTGTGACTAGTTCATTGCTATTCCCCACTGCCAGCCTGAAATATTTATTTGAAAAATTGAAAACACAGATGCAATGTATTATTTAAAGAAAGGTCTTAATACCATAATAAAAGTATTGTTGGAAAGAGACAAAAGCCAGTGGCCACCTGCCCTTGGGAAGGCAGGCACTCAGTGAAAAATGAAATTTATTTGTAGGGACTATTCTAATGGAGATCTGGGGGGAAGAGGTTAAAAACAGAAAAACCAACCTGACTCCATCCCTGCAAACCTAAATGTGAGTTTGTTATAGGTTTGAGACATTTGTGTTATCACCTAGATTTAACCAAACCCCCTCGGTTTGTCCCTATGAGTGGTAATCAGCTTAATTTAGGGCCTTCAAACCTGAGGTAGTTGAGGGTCACCTGAAAGATGCGGCTGGGAAGATATTCTCCTGGAATTGGGTTCAACAGCATCTAACCAATTCTATCTTGCTGCTCTGGTGCCCAGGCATGGCAGGCAGTGACACCACTAGGTGTTGCTGGTCCTGTGACTGGCCTGGACTTGGGAGACAGAACTGAGCAGTAAACAGCTTTGCTGTGTTGATGGCTGGCAGGCTCCGTGGAGGTGGTTTCCTAAACTACAGGCAGTGCAGTTGCTCGAGGAGCCAAGATGGCGAAGAGAGGGCAAAGCCACTCTGGCTGGAAGGCCAATGTTGGGACAGAAGGCTTTCCTTGGCAGGATTTCCAGAGACTTGGAAAGCCATAGAAAGTAGCAAGACACTTGCCAGCTATTAAAGACCAGGGTGAAATGGAGCCAGGAGACCCCTTCAGGCTACAGAAGTGACCAAGAACTGAGAACTCCCAGGTATCAGTTGACATCCAGCTCTTCCTAAGAGGCAAGAGGTCAAAGGAAACTAAATTGACTGAAATGACATGCCCTTGTGAGTCCTGTGTTCTCTGGTCTAAACCTTGGTGTTTGATTTGGTAGGTGAAAGAATTCCAACACAGGATGCTCTGGACAGTGTGCAGTTTTTCCAGGCACTGGGTTAAGGACTCAGCCATGTGGGATGATGGGGACTCCACTGCGAGCAACAGAACCAGCAAGTCATGGAAATTAAGAGTCTAAACTCCATGCTTAGATATAAAATAATCCCACCAAGGAAGATCTATTCCTCTATTTTTTCCTTATGTTGGCAAGTATCCTTAGTCTGCAGGCATTAGAGCACTGTATCCCAGAATACCAGACCTCACTTCAGTCCTAAACCTGGATTTTGTTGCCATCCTGCCTGATTAGGCCCCATCTATATTCACTCATTAGACTTCAGTCACTTAAAAGGCCCAACGACTCATTTAAAAGTATGAAGATGTGATTTCTATAAGATACTTTACCCCGACTCTTAACATACTCATTTTTAGATGAGCCAAGGTAGAAAACTTCACTGAGTGGGATAGACTGTAATCTGGGCTATGATAGAGTAATTACACTACATCTGACAGTGATGCTTGTGTGACATGGAGTTAGCCTGTGCTCTGGGCCTTCTTGACTGTTTTATTACTCAAGCTGAGCCCAGGAAAGTCTTAAAAGTGGCTGTGGCTTCTCTGTGGGAGTGATTCAGAGAACCTAGTGTGCTCCATTTCCACCACCATGAGTCTGAGCAGTTTAGACTGAAACTGAGGATTAGGTACCACCTGTGGGAAAGGTGACCCACACCAACAATGCACTCACTGGCTTAGATGGGCTAGGGGGCCACACGCTGCTCCCTCTAAACCTTGGAATGGAGAGATGCTGAGCACAGAGAGACAGGGCCAGTTTCCACAGAGCCCAGCACAGAGGTCCCATATCCAGAAAATAGTAATCTGAGTTTCTGGGAGACAGTGCTTAAGTGCCCTACTTAGAAAATGCATGGACTGGGAGGGTGAGGAGGAGGTTGATTCACAGTGATTAAACAAATCTCATAACCCGTCGTGTAGCAAAACTCAGCCATACCGAGATGGGCCCAGGTACAAGGAAGTGCGTGCCTGCTACCCATGAGCTGCTACAGATAAAGAAGGAAGACGCTGTTTTTCCAAGATTGCAAGGTCACTTGACGTTGGGGCCCATCTGGGAGTGGCAAGGTGCTGTCAGGCTCCCTGTCTCTAGGCAGCTGTGCTCTGTCCTTGTCCTGTCTGCAGGGCAGCGAGAGCCGAGAATGTGTGGCTGCAACAAGTCAGAGCCAGTGGCCCTCATTTCTTGTTCGTCTTGCCCCAAATGCTCCGAGGAACCTGCTTGCTTTTGGGATCCAAGCCTACAACTGCCCAGGGACGGCACCTTGGGATCCCTGGTGAATGACGCTGGAGGGCAGCAGAGCCAGGCTTGTCACAGTCACCTGCAGTCCTGATTGCTCCAAGCATCTCTGCGTCAGCCATTGCTGCTTAAAGGTTAGTAATAAATACGAAGGGGCCCACACCAAGCACAGAGCTCTTTCCTGACGGGAACGGGATGGCCTACTCTGCCAGCCTGTTAGTTAGGTAGCACACGGAACTATCTTCCTTGGGTTCCAGAGGATGCCAGGGCAGGCGGAGGGAGGAACGGAAGCCTGTCTCACACCTTCCTAGGCCCCTGCCCGGCTGGAAGGAGGTGGCCCACTTCACGCGGCAAGGGCGATTCACCCCAGGGAAGTAGTGTTGCTGTTCTTGCCAGTGCCATTCAACCAAGGGCTGGGGTGGGTGAGCACTGAGGAGAGGAATCCCTGGGAGTCCAGGGGCTGTGTGCACCCTGACTCAGGGGCCCTCTGGCTTGTGATGGTGGACACAGGTGTTCCACTGGTGCTCAGCGTGAAGAAGGAAAGGCACTCGCTCTGCTTCAGCCTTCTGAGGAGAGCTGTCGCCTGCCCCTGGTGAGTGGCCTTGGCTGACCGGCACTCGCTCAGCAGGGCACTCGGTGAGGAGGCTGAGTTGGAGCACCAGGCGAAGCCTGAGCAGTACCGTGGCTGTGTGGTATGGGTCCTGGGGGCTCAGAGCTCCAGGAAGAGTTGGCTATGTGAGCGAAACTTCCGAAATCTAAAACCAAAAGACTCAAATGACCACCATAAGAAGCAGTGAAAATCCTTGGGACTGCCAAAAGAGGGGGAGAATTGCCTTGCTGTTCTTAGCCTGGATGTCCCCGCGGTCCTGCCTCCACTCTGGGAACATCCTGGCTTGGAGGCCACCAGTCCTTGATGCTCGAAAGTTTGTGCAAATGATGAAATGGAAAAGACTGCAGGAAAAGGAACAGAAAAAACGTAAGATACTTTCTTTCCAAGCTCTTAACAGTAATAGCACCAAGAAGTTCCTCTAAGAAGGATGCTAATTGCTGTGGAAATAAACCTTGGACAGACCAGCTGGTTTCTTCTCTGTTGAGTGACCCTGTCCTCCTCCTGGACAGAGGCTTACTCATGCGTGCACAAAGCAGCCTACATGGACACCAGGAAGGCAGGGAGAGAACCCCATCATGGGTTCAAACAGGGGGTTTCACTGTGGAGAGTCTTTGTAGAGTTGTGCAGGTCCTTTGATTTGGTCAATGGCTGTCACTGGGACACCAAGGATCTGTCCTGAGGCTGGACACACACACACACACACACACACACACACACACACACACACGGAACAAGGACTTACACTGATGTATGGCAGGTTAGCTTGCCTCTATTCTTTTTCAGGTACTGCTTCTTGCAGTGTAGGTGGAGATGCTTCTGTTCCTAGAAGACAATGGTAATTTATGTTGCATGGCATTTCATATGTGTGTGCATTCCTTGAACTAACACACACTGCTGCTATATTGGGCTCTAACATGTGTGATAACCCTGACCATGGTATAACCATCTCCTTCCCAGGTTCAGTGCCTAGCAAGTCACTATGCTCGGTCTGTGGTCGGTCAACGTCAACAAGAAGCTACATTCTTGGATCTCATCTGGCTGGCCACCTTGGGCATGTGGGAACTGGCACACACAGACAGCAGGTGATGGCGGTCTTGGAGTGGGGGGTTCCACTCATCCCACACTGCTTCCTGAGCCTTTATATTCTGGCCATCATGGCCCATCACTGGACAGAAACTTGCCTGCCCTTGACTGTCAGATCCCCACTGACCACTAATTCTGCACTGGCCAGGGACTATATTTATGGAATGCCACCCAGGCTGGTGGCCTGCAAGGACATGGTGGTAAGTGGAGCTCGCCAGTCAGTGCTGAGGTTTTGAAGCATGACAGCAAAAGCTTCTAATTCATTAGTTTGCTTGGGCTTTAGGCTTAGCGGTTATTTACAGAGGGAAACAGGCTCTAAGAGAAGAGAAGGATAAGTCAGCAGGTTTCTTCTTGTTCTGTCACATGAGAGGGGAGACTCTGGCCATGCAGATGCCCCTCTCGCGGTGATACTGCCAGTCCTCAGGGGCAGCTCACCTTCGTCCCAGCCTTCAGCAACACCTGCGAGCTCATAGTGCTTCTTCCTCAGCTCTCCTAGTTTCTGACGCTCCTTCTGCAGCTCATTTTCCAGCTCCAGCACCCTAACCTGTTTTAGGAAAGGTAACAGAGGTTTCTTTAGATCAGCTCTCAGAGCTCTGCCTTATTTGGACCTAACCCTGTTCCTGCACTCTCATTTTCTTCTTCCATCCTTCTGCTTCCGTAGCTCACCCGTTCCTCAGCTTCTATTCTGCTCTGCCTCGCCGTTCTCTCCCTTACCTGCAACCCCCCACTGGAAGGGGATGGTGGTTTATGGATAACACCTCCATGAGAGGCATGTTCACCTTCCGGTTCTCTGGATGATGCACTGGAATAGCCCCTGGTTTAGCCTGCTGTATGCATGCTGGGCTCCAGCCTAGCTGGGAGCCTTCTCCTTCAATCCCAGTCCCAGGGAGGAAGAACTATGATGTTTTTGGAATCTCTGAGGTTATTATTGCTAAAGGAAAAGACACGGATAATCTTACTAAAGGAAGGGATGGTTCTTGCTAGATTTTACTTAGTAATTCAAGAAATACTTGCTGAACACCCATCATGGGCCCTAGTCTTTGCTACAGGTGCTGGAGACACAGAGAAGAACACACAGATAAGATCTAGGTTCACTGTGCAGAAAGGAAGAAACAAATGAACAAGAGATTTCAGGCTAAAGAAAGTAACAGGGTGACATGATAAAGACTAAGGATGGTCAGCCACAGATGCTCCTGGAAAGTCACTTTAAAGCTGAAACCAACAGGACCAGAGGAGAGCTAGGGAGGAATATTCCAGGCAAAAGAAAGAGCAAGAGCCTGAAGTACTGGAGGAGTGGAAGGGTCCCAGGTGAGGTGTGCTGTGAGATGCTGCAAAACAGCCAGCGTCATGCTATCTGTGGCCAGGGCTGGTAGGCGTGTGTTATTCTAGTCAAGGGGAAGCCACTGGAAGTACCAAAGCAAGGAGGTGACATGGCGCCCTTTATACTGTTAAAATATTACATGGAGATGAATGCATTGTAGCAGGTCAAGGGTGAAAGTAAACTAGTAGCCCTAGAGGTGTGGGTTCCTTGTTTCTCAACTAAATCATTACAGAAAATGTAAGACACCCACAGGACAGCACCTCCCCTTTCCTCCGCCCACCACCCACTCAAACGTGACAGTCGAATGTAACTGTTATGGCTCAGTCATGGGCAGATAGACAAGGGTAGTGCAGACAGAGGAGGAGACTCACAGAAGCAGGAAGCCTAAGGCGGGGCTTTGGAAATTCAGAGTTGACAGGACTTGCAGATGAGTCAACTGGATACAGAGGGTGAGGCAAAGAGAAGAACCACAGATGACTCCAGATGGGTGGCAGTGGTGCCACTGACAAGATGGAGAACACGAGGTAGGGACATGCTTGGGACATGTTCCCCTTGAGATACTTATTGGCTATCAAGTGGAGACAACATACAGCTAGACACATAGGGAGCTCAGAGAGAAGATCTAGGCCAGGGAGAATTGGGTACTGAGCAGCATACAGATGGTATTTACAATCAAGGACAGGAGGAGACCAACGATCCTGTTATAATTTATTAATTTTGTTGTTGTGCTGGGATTGAACCCAGGGTCCTTGTGTATGCTAGGTAAATGCCACACTATTAAGCTACATCTCAGCTGTTTTTGAATTTTTATTTTGAGACAGGATCTCATTAAGTTGCCCAGGCTGGGCTCAAACTGCAGTCCTCCTGCTGGAGTAGCTGGATGAAAGGCACGGTCCACTCTGACTAGTGTCTTTCCGCATTTGGTTGGAAATCTGGCCACATGACTTCTACAAGATGCTGAGTGAACCACCTGTAAAGTCTTAACAAACCAACTTGGATTTTAATCTAAGACTGATGAACAGATAGCAGATTTTTTTCAAGAATTCCATTGATTCCTGTGTTGCATGGTCCAGCTCTACTGAACCAGGGAGATAAATGGCACTGACTTTGAATACGAGTTTTTTTTTTTTTTTTTTTTTGGTCAACTTCTATTCTTTTCTTTTTTTGTTGTTGTTGACTTCCATTTTTTTCTTTTTTTTTTTTTTGTTTCAACTTCTACTCTTCAACTAAAGGTCATGTACACTTTGTATCAGAGTGTTTGAAAACATCTACAGGAGTGAGGCAGGAAATTTGGGCATGGTGAAGCGGCTGGGCAACTGGGCATGGCCTGTCAATCACGGCCAGGACAAGTGCAGAACAGCAGCAGGCCGGCCTGGATCTGACGTCACAAGGGGATAGAAAAGATGGTAGCCATTGGCCCTGTGGCTCCTGTCTTGTACTTTCTTTTCCCACACTTCTTTTTCTTCATATGTCTTTCCTCTCTACTTTTAGCTTTAATAAGTGTAAAGTTTCAATATTCTTCAGTTATCTTTGAGCCTGGAAGGAACTCTTAGGAACTCTAGCTTTTGGGTGACAGTAAGACTATTAAGTACCAGTGTGTGGACTTCCAGGAAATCCCTAACCATGCCTAAAGGAACCAATCCAAGACAAGTGGGCAAGAGTTCAGATTCTGATCTTTGCTAATCACCTCTTATTTCCACCGAGTCTTCCAACATCATTAGCACTTAGTCTTGGGCTAGTAGGAGCATCTGTATTCATTTCCCTCCAAGTTTTGTTCTCTTTCTGGCTTCTCTCCCTGGGAACAACACTTGGGGCTGATGTCTATGCAATGGAAATCTCTAGAATCAGCCGGCGATGGGGCTCTCACCTGGGAATCCATCTCTTGGCGTTTGATCTGGGTCAGCGTCATACTTGAGAAGTCCATACTGTCTGCAAAGACGGAAAAAAGAAGGTCTTGTCAAATAACGTCTCTGGCTGATCTTCCCCAGGCAACACCAATGCTTCACTGGAATGCTTGGCCTGCCACATGCCGACATGTACATAGAAGAAACTGAGGGATGAAGAGCAAGGAAGGATGAAAGGAGTGACCAGCATTTGTCTTCTCCAAGGACCAGCCGGGCTTGCAGATTTTCCTTTTAGCTATTTCTTTGAAAATCTACTTAAGGGCCTGTCATTGTAGCAATATAAACAGCATGCTTATATTGCTACAATATGGTATCCACCTTAGGAGAAAATAAGCATACATGCAAAAAGATGAAAAATAAGAGCATTTCGAAACAGAACCATGGGAAATTGGGATCATGGAGTAAAATACAGATAGTGGCTAAACAAAGTGGAGGAGAAAAGCAGTACTTCTGGAAGGTTACCTGTCTCCTCAATCTGTGATTTGCCAGAAATGGTTGAGGCCACCACCCCCGCCGTGGCCTGGTTCACTCCCCTAGAGGCCTGCTGTAGCCGGGCAAGGTTGGGGCTGTCCTTATCAGCTTTCACCTACCAGGACAAAGCAGATTTAGGTTATATATTTGTAGCATCAAGGACTGCATTGAACAGCTGATGGGTCTTGACAAGTAAATGAGACCCCCTGTTATCAATCAGTTTCTTAGAAACTGCTGCTTGTGGAGTCCTCTCCCAGCATGCCTATAATCTAAACAATCCTTCCCGGCTTGTGGGCTTGGTGGCCCCAAGTTCTAGCTTTCTCATGTACTTCAATAAACGGTTCCAGTTATAAAAGACAATCTGAGGAAATGAAAAAATATGAACAAATGAAGAACACTCACTGGGTGATGTCTGTGAAAGCTATAAAGAGATTTTGGTTACAAGCTTTGCACAGGATTAGCTGGGGCGCTGGTTCAAGTTTGGAGACTAACAAGCAGGGGCAAATAGGGGTTATATAGACTCACAGAGCCACACCAGGTGGCCTCTTTTCCAGGCCAACTGGAGAGTCTTTTGAGTGTTCCTTGACGCTGGGGTTACTACTTAGAGACCCTTCAAAGTCTCAACAGAAGCAGTGAGCCACAGGCACACAGGTGGAAAGCTGGGGGAGGAATCCTTGGTGGCAGTCATTAAGTTATTAGAAGAGGGTGGTATGGTACCCCAAGGGGCAGAATTTGGGCCCCAATCTACCTGAATCATGGATAAATCACCTGTCCCTAGGGTCTGTTCTATTGTCCAAGGAATCTACCTTGGCCAGCCTTTATAACATCCCGGCGAGTCCAGTATGATCTTACCTTGGATGCAGCCACAAGCTGGGCTGTGCTAGCAGCAATTTCGTGTGAACACACCAGCAGCTCCTCAAATTTCCCTTTGCCTTGGACCACTAGGTCAGCAGCATCCCTGGAAGTCAGTGGAGGAGCGGATGGACAAGGTCACGGGCAGCTGTGCCCCTCACTCTAGCCTATCCCACAGCCCTGGCTGGACAGGGAGGACAGCCTGCCCACCCTGCCCCTGTGTTGCCCTGTGCCAACCCAGGTCCCTTTCAAACTTTTAGTCCTGCTGACTTATCACTGGTGTGTCTCTAGGGTATGCTTTTTATTTTCTCCTTTAGTTATCTCTGGCTGGTAGGAGTATTGGATCCCAACACTTACACCATGATGGTGGCTCCCCAGCCCACAGCTTTGGAGGCAGAGATGAGTCCTTCTGTCCATCGAGAGTTCTTGGCATAAAATTCCTTAGGGGATGCAGTTCCCTATAGAAGTGAAAAATAGTAACAGCTGCTCTTATGGAGTGCCTACAACATGCCAGATGCTTATATAATCCTATAGAGTCTTCACTATCACTTTGATGGAAAGCATCATCATTCCCACTTTATAGAAAAGACAACTTTGATTGTACCCCTGTGCAAAATCAATACAGCTGGTCCTCTCTTCATGGACACCAGATACAGGTGGTCCATGCTACAGGTATCATGGACCACCTATATCTTCATGGACCACCTGGGCATGGTGGTGTATGCCTGAGATCCCAGCACTCTGGGAAGCTGAGGCAGGAGGATCACTTCAAGTTCAAGGTGATATCTTATTTAAAAACAAAAAAGTAAAGTATGATTTAGGGAGGTAAAAACACTTTTCCTGATGTTATGTAGGAAACAACTGTGAGTATACCCTGGGCTTCCCTGGTTCTGAATGCCTGTTTATTGCTATAGTTGGCCCTTAGTGTCCAAGGGTTCAACATCTATAGATTCAACCAATGATGGACTGAAAATAACTGGGGGGCTGAGGGTGTAGTTCAATGGCACAGTGCTTGTATAGAATGCATGAGGCCCTGTGTTCAATCCCCAGAGCCATAAAAAGTGGGGGAGAGAATCATGTCTGTACTGAACATGGAGTGTTTTCTAGTCATTATTCTCTAGTGTGTTCACTGTCGTAGGTATAAGTGCAGATGATTTAAAATACACCAGAGGATGAGCACAGGTTATGCGTGAATGCCACCATTTTACATAATGTGCGACTTTTTTTTTTTTTAATCGGTACCGGTGATCGAACTCATGACTGCATGCTTGCAGGCAGGTGCTTATGCCTCTGAGTCAAATCCCCAGCCCCAATGTGCAACTTTGGTTTCTGCAGGAGGTCCTAGAACCACTTCACTGAGGACGCTGAGGGGCGATTAAACATTAGATGAATAAAATGCACTAGTGATGAGGGGATCTAGCTCACTCCATGATGTGCCAAAAGAAGACCATACACAGTGGTCTTAATAATGTCATTCTTAATAATGTCATTCTTAATAATGACTTCTAATTAGATTTAAAAACATGTCTATATTTGAGAAGTGTCTGACGATCTGCAGATAAACCTCACCTGTCCACCGTCCACAGTTTGGACAAGAAATAACCCCAGGCTGTAGCGAGCAGCTGCTTTCTCTAAGGCAGTGTCTGGGCTCCGACCCCTCACACAGGGCCTCGGCCTCCTGGGGTACAGCTGAGCACAGGACTGGAGGGAGCAATAGGCCAGAGCGGCACAGTGGACAAGAGGTCGACAGCAGGGTCTCTGTGAATAGTGATGAGCCCACTCTGCTGCTGTGGGAAGTAAACACAGCCGGCCCTCCCTCTTTAGGGGCTACCTGGATCTGTGAGCAACTAGTCCTGGAGTAAAAATACTTTCAGTTTTTAACAAATTTATTTATTTAGACATAGGAGCTTACTGTGTAGCTCAGCTTGGCCTCAAACTCATGGCAATCCTCCTGCCTCAACCTTCCCTTCCAAGTGCTGGGATCACAGGTATGTACTACCATTTCTGGCTAAAAATATTAAAACAACAACAACAACAACAAAAAAAACTGTATCTGTACTGAAGAGGTATGGATTTTTTCTTGTTATTAATCATGAAACACTACAATGTAACAGCTCTTTTCATAGGATTTACACTACAGTAGGTATTAGAAGCTAGAAGTCATCTGAAGTCTATGGGAGGGTGTGTGTAGGTTTTATGCAAATTCTGTGCCATCTTGAAACAGCAACAATGGTAGCATTTGCAGATTTCGGTATCTACGGGGGCTCCGAGGTCAGTCCCGCTAGGACTCTGAGAGACAGCACTGGGTTTGTTGTTGAGATCTGCCCGATTTCCCAAAGTCCTCACTTCTTCCTCCCCACACTGCCAACAGAAGTGGGGCTTCCACCGCAGGTCTCCCTAGCGTGTGTGAGCTGGAGCCAGAAGCTGGGGCTGGCTGACCTCAAAAGCTGGCAGAGCCCCACTTCATCTCATGGTATCTGATGCTCATGGGCAGCTGTGCCACTATGGACAGAGGAAAAACCAGCAGCGGGGGAGCCACAGCTGACAGCTGAACCCCCATCCTCTGGCCCACACCCTGCTCACCCTGCCGCTCTCCACGATCTCCCTCTGGAGATCTTTAGAGGCCACAATCAGGACCTGGATGGCTTGCATTAGGCTGGTACAGGAACCAAGGATCCTGGGCAAAAAACAAACAAGTCTGAGACACAGAGACCAAGAACAAACAGGATGATTCCCATCCACAGTTGGGATAAGAAACAACCCCAGGCTGTAGCGAGCAGCTGCTTTCTCTAGGGCAGTGTCTGGGCTCCGACCCCTCACACAGGGCCTCGGCCTCCTGGGGTACAGCTGAGCACAGGACTGGAGGGAGCAATAGGCCAGAGTGGCACAGTGGACAAGAGGTCGACAGCAGGGTCTCTGTGAATAGTGATGAGCCCACTCTGCTGCTGTGGGAAGCAGCAAACCTGGGATGCGACTGGTAGACCAGAAAGGCGTCATGATTGCTAGAAAAGTCCAGGGTGAAGCCGTGGCCAGTGTGAAGACTGACCGTGGACCTTCCTCATAAGGAATGGCTTGGCCACGACTCTTGCACTCCATTTCCCCATAATGCAGCAGCACTACTGCTACTCACACTGACCCTACAATTCTCCAAGGCTGCTGAGTTTTCCTCTAATCCCCGACGGGTATGCAGGGCAGGAGCCAATGCCAGGAACATGCTGCTGTGGCTCAGACTGACCTTTCATTCACCTCCAGCTTGACACCTGTGTCTCCTGCTCTGGATTTGCTGAGCATTTCCTGTTTAAAAAAAACCATGCTTTCTAAATGCAGCACTAGTGCGAAGAACTCAGTGATATCCTCCCACATCCTGGGTCCAACCTGCTGTGTGTGCTGACAAACCTGAATCTACATGCTGCACCCATGAGTCTGTGGGGGTCAGGGAGAGCTTAGGGTGCAGTCTGTGCAGGATAGGCCGCTGCAGGAGATCACTGCAATCAGTGGAGGTCCCAACCTTTGGCTATCCAGGCTGAAGTGCAGAGTGCTGAGTGATCGCCTCAAGCCAAAAGGGGCAGCTGCTATCAGCTCCCAGAGGCAGGTGATCCTACCATGGTAGCTGTGATCTGAAGTTTCCACCAAAGGAGTGATATGTGACCTTTCCAGTGCGCCCACTTGGCTTTTTCTGAGATTCATTACTATTGAGTAGTGCTGCCATTGAGTAGTTAGCCTAGAACCTGAACCCTGGCTGGTCTGACACCAAAGCCCCTGACCCTTGGGGAAACTGCTCAACTTCCTTTAGCAAGGACCCCTTCATTTCTACCTCTCCTGGATGTAGTGGGTTTGCATGTGGGTTGTTTTTCAGGGGCCATTGTAGCCTCACGCCTGACTAAGGTGTGTCTACGGGGCAAGGCTGTTCCAGGGTAGCTGCACCAGTGTCACTCCAGAAGAACCCACAGAATCCTCCTACCTCAATCCGGGCTGTGGCAGCTTCAATGGCAGCTGAGGTGGCAGCCATCTCCTTGTCCACGAGGTCTCCCAGTTCCTCCTGCTTGATGTCCAGGCCTCTGGGCAGCAGTTCCTAGGAACAGCATTACAAAGGCTGCACTGACTCTTGGCAGTGGTCACCCTTATAGGATGGCCAAGGTGGGAGCCTTCTAGGATGCCACCAGCCTTAACCTCAGTTATGGTTGATACATTGTGTCAACTTGAGAAGTTTAGAAGTTTAACTGAGAGACTCAGCAGGGAGCCAGGACCCTTACTTTGTAAATATTCTCATTCTGTGGAAGAGGAGGACACAGAGATTTTGTGAGTGCTACATCCGCCCTGGAGCGGGGTAGGTGGTGGCCTGTGTATAATAAAAGGGAAGAGAAGAGGCTTGTTCCCCACTTTTTGCTCTGGCTGCTGCCTTGAAGTACTGCCCCAGTGCCATGCCATCCTGCCTTGGAGCCAACTGATTATAGACTGAAACCTCCAAAACTGTACGCTAAATAAACCTTTCCTTAATTTTGAGTGTTGGGTAGTTTGTCTCAGCAATGACAGAAAAGTAACCAAGACACCCCACAAGGTCACTCAGCTGCAGGTGCTTGGGCCCTAACCCCATATTTGCACAGTGCCAACTTATTTGGTAACTAGAAATATTTTATGTATTTTTAAATTAATTTTTGGGGAGGGAGACAAAGTCTTGCTATATTGTGCAGACTGGTCTTGAGTTCCTTATGGAACCCAGGCTGGCCTCAAATTCATGGCAATCCCTCTGCCTCAGCCTTCTGAGTGCTAGGATTACAGGTGCGTGCTCCCACGCTCCACATAGGTGCAATTATTTTAAAACCTTCTCAAACACATGTGCTAGGGATATAGCTCAGTGGCTCAGTGCCTGCCTGGCAAGCATAAGGTCATGAGTTCAATCCCCAGTTAGCAAACAAAACAAAACAAACCCCCCCAAACCCCACATATGTATCTTCCAACCAGTATGACCCAGCAGCTGTTCCTATCCTATTGTAGAGGTAAGAAACCAAGGCTTAGAGAGGCAGAATGTCCTGATCACAGCTATGCTGCTAATACAAGGGTGGAGCAGAAATAAGACCTCAGGTCTGAATCATGTAAAACCAATGTAGTATGTGCTTGTTTGTTTGCAGTATTTGAGGGGATGTGGCTCAGCGGTACAGTTCTTCCTTTGTTTGCTGTACTGGGGATTAAACAAGGGTCTTTGCACTGAGCTACACCCCTGCCCTTTTGAAATTCTGAGACAAGGTCTTGCTCAATCACTAGTCACCCAGGCTGGGATTACAGACCTACAACAACGACTAGCTAAAGCCCATGTCTGTTAAGCACATATTATGTTATGCTTCCTGGGGTGAACAGTTTAAATAAGAACAGACTCTTCAGTGTTATGCAATATATATGTGGTATAGAAACATTATTTGGTAGCACACTATTTTGTGCAATTTTCATGTTTTTATGATACATCAGTTAAGAAATACAAATTGTGGCTGAGTGTGGTGGTACACAGCTGTAACTCCAGCACTTGGCAGGTTGAAAAATTTTTTTTAATTATCTTTGTAATCTTTATTTCCTGCCTGAATTCTAGCTCTTTCTCCCTACCTGCCACCTCAAAATAAAGATAGATTCATGACAGTAACTGTCACGCCTTTTAAAAAACCTCATATGGATGCATCCTTAAACAAGATAGTTTAAATGTTAAAAGTTTGTATAAAAGTAATCACACTATGTATTTTTCTATGACTTAATATTCCCCCTTACATTCTATGCAACTGGTTCATCCTATAACCTCGTAATTTTATTCCTAGGAATATACTATAGGTATTCTCTTACACATATTTATCAGGAGACCTGTACCAGAATGACCATGGGGGTGCAGTCATAATGGCCTGAACTGGAAAGAACCCAAATGTCCACCAGCATGTATTTCTGGTTCTGATCCTGAGAATTTCCTTAGTTTTTAGTCAGTTCAGTTGCTCAAGTTTTAAAAAAATGTTTTCTGCCCCAAATTTATCCAGCACTTTCCATATCCTGTGCTGCGAAGATCCTCTGAATACCTTGCCAGAAAGGAAGTCTGCCCATGATCTGTCTCCCACACTTTGTTTTCATTAATTTTTATTTTCTCATGGTGTCCTCCATATTTGGACTTGCATCCTGAATCCTCAATTTACCCACTTCAGCAGTATATTGGGAGGGTGCTTTGTCTCCAGCGGAATTAGACAGTGCCAGCATCACTTACGCTACCACCTTGTTTACTAATACTGAAATAAAATAGTAATAATGATGCTAAAGCTTGCAATTCTTCATTATGCAGTTCATCCCACTCTTCTCTAGGAAGCTCCCTCCCCGAGTCAGGCACTTCTCTTTACCTGATTTGCTCTCTACATGTGCTCTGTATGCATATAGTCAACCAACTAAACATAAGCTGGGCACTGACTTAGTATGTGCCGGAGTCTGGGATGCAATAAGAGGTGCGGTCTCCACCTCAGGGTAACACACATGTGAGCAGGTGCCCGATGGTGCCAGCTGCCAACAGTGTCAGGTGAAGGGAGCAGTGAGAAGGGCCCAGCAAGGAGAATGAATGGAAGGACAGGAAATGTCCTTGCATGCTGAGCTACATACACAGTGATTGAAAACTATGGTAAATATTTAAATTTAAAAAAATCTATCATAGTAAATGACACATGGTCAAGAATGATGGGATGTGTATTCGAACCAAAGGGGAGTAATTGTGTTAGAGACTAATGGCAATGTGTCTTTTATATAATAATTTTTTAATTTAAACATTCACTGTGTTTTGTGATCAGCCCATGTTAGCAAACATGTACAGCAATTTCGCTCACGTAAAAACTTGGCAGCATGTCCTCCTTCACCTTAGTCACAGGATCTGATACTGTGTGACTTCTAGCTCTTCCCCAGTCAAAATGATCATGAAAGGGAAACATTTTGAATTGATTCAGGACATCTAGGCAGTCACGACAATACAAGACACAAAAGAGGATTTCCAGAACTGCCTCAGAAAGGGGCAAGAATGACTGGATAAGTGTGGAGGCAAGGAGGAGTATTTTGACAGGGATTCATGGTAATGTGTCCTTTACTGCAATAAATTATTAAAGATGTAAATAGTTCCCATATTTGGTGATCATACCTCATACTTTGATTTTTGTCACCAAACAAGAAATATCAAATCTCTGTTATGGGAAGAGAGCAGAGGAAAGTGGCGAGAGGCAGAAAAACACATCAGAGGTAAGTGAGTCCACATGAGAGGGCCAGGGGCAGAGCTCAGTGTAGAGCATTCGCCAGGCACAAGACCCTGGGTTTGACTCCAGCACTGCAAAACAACAAAACACAAACAAACAAAAAAAGAAAACCAAAGAGAGAAAAAGAGTCCAAATGGGAGATGAGAAAGAGCAATACCTGCCTAAATGTACTACCACATACTTCAGGAATGAATTAAATGTTACCTTAAACTGTACCTTTTTTTTGAGATAGGGTTCCACTAAGCTGTCCAGGCCAGCCTCAAACTCACAATCATTCTGCCTCAGCCTCTCAAGTAGCTGGGATTATAGAGATGTGCCTCTATTATAAGGTTATATATTATAATCTTAAAACAGATTTCTAATTACATCTCATATCAATCTACAAAATGGTTGCTTGTCTTATTTTTCTTTCACATAGGGTTTATGTATTTTTGTCCCTAGTCTGACCCAATTCCTGGTAGAGAGGATATATTCATGACATCTTTACAGAAAGAATAAATACACTATTGTGTCCACTTGAGATGTTACCTGTCCCATCAGCTAACAAACCTTAGACAGGAAAACTGCTTTATCTCCTTCTTGCATAGTGCCGGTCACACAGCACCTTCCCAGTAATAGTCAGGGAATTACACTGGTGGGAAGTCCCTCGGGAGGTCAGCTTGCCCAACCCTCACTCGAGTCCTAAGTGCACAAGGAAATACCTCGCCAATGGCCTTGATCTTGCTCAGGCAGCTCCTTACAGCTGTGCTGTCGGCACTCTCAAGGGCGGCCTCTTCATCCAGAGAGGCCAGGAAGACGAGGGTTTCCCTGCCATATTCCTTGCAGGCCTCGGTCAGCGCTGGAAACACAGGGCAATAGGACGTTTACGGCCTCCTGCTTGTCCTGCTTTCAGGGCAGCCCTTGAACCCCACAACTTACAGTCTGCAGGCTCTGGTGGGGCCCTGAGGCTGGTGCTGCTCCCGTGAGCAATGGTGTCACTAGTCAGGTGGCCGAGCAGCATGACAGAGTGCAGAAGGTCACTTATATCTGCCAGGAGGAGGAAGACACATTTCTCAGGCCAGGCTGAGGATGTCATTTTCAGACGTTCTGCTTCTCTGCTTTCAGAGTCATACATACTCCTTTCCCGGTGCACAGGGACCTGTCACTGTCCCAACACACAGCATTCCTGAACCCGCCTGGCTGCCACTAGTAAGTCTATCTCTTCGCCTTCTTACCTTCTGGGCAGGCCAGATACTGGCTCCGACTCTTTTCTAGTTGCTCGATGCAGCTGGAAACAGACTTGACTTTGGAGAGAAGGTGCTCTGAGAGGGAAGACAGGTGAAGTCAGAGCAAGGGCTCTCAGGGCCCATGTCCCGCTCCCTAGGGAAGCTGCTGGATGGATGAGCTGCCAGCCCTGCAGGAGTTGCCCTGGGACAAGGGAAGGGCGGGAAGGCTGTGGGCACACTGCCTCTGATGGGAAGTACTGGACCCTCTCACTGCATGGAGGAGCCCCGCTCTGAGCCTATTTTGGCCTCAGCATCGAGCTGGGAACTCGGTGCCGGTGCACGTTTTGCTTCTCTCCTCTCATGCTGGCCACCAAGTAAATCTCTTGAATCTTCCCAGGCCCAGGCTGTGTGAGTCTTGCTGTTCTTGGGTGGGCGCTGGCCCTCTTTGGCTGCTCTACCATCTTGCTCTGCACCCGTCATTTCCACTGCTGGGTCCGTGGGTGCAGATCCACAGAGACCACACAGCTCAGAGGTTCACAGTGTGCTGCAGCTCCGTTCTGCTGTTCTCACTGGGCTGTGTGACCTCAGGCTGGCTGTGGCCGCCTCCTCATCTGCAAGCAGGAGAATGACAGCTCCTCCTTGTGGGGACTGTGAGGGTGAGCTGGGCCAGGACGTGTCCATGCAAGCCCTTAGAATAACACCTGGCACATAGGAAGTCTTAATACAAGTTAGGTGTTTTTATTTTTTAGTTATTTATTTTTATTTACTTATTTATTGTATGTGGGGTAGGGTAATGGGGGTTAAACTCCTTTGTATCAGCCCTTTACATTTTTTATTCTGAGACAAGGTCCCTTTAAATTGCCCAGGCTTGGCTTAAACTTGCAATCCTCCTGCCTCAGCTTACTAGAGTGCTGGGATTATAGGTGTGAGCCACTATGCTCAGGTTAGGTTTTTACTTTTTGGGTACTGGGGGTTGAACTCAGGACTTCATGCTTGTCAGGCAGGCACTGTGCCACTAAGCTATACGCCCAGCCCTCAGGATGGGTTTTTAAAAAATTGATTTCAACTCCATTTTTCTTCACTAATTCACATCTCTCCTTTTTTTTTTTTTTTTGTTTTTTTCCTTTTAGCACTCCCCAGTGAACTTCAGGGTGCTAAATTGCCTCCTAGCCCCTTTTATATTTTATTTTGAGACAGAGACTAAACTGCCCACGCTAGGCGTGAGCCTGAATCTCCTGCCTCAGCCTCCCAAGTGCTGGGATTACAGGTGTGTGCACTACTGCACCGGGCTCTCTGCTCTTCAATGCCTCATTGGCCAGCCACTGCGGTCCCTGGTGTCCCCTCAGTCAGGTGAGCACTCGGCACGCGCCTTCACTATAACTGTCTCTGCACAGATGGCCCCGCTGTGTATTCTGTCAAATCAGATCCTTCCATTTGGTAAGGAAATCAGCCAGCAGCTGTACGCTCCCTTTTGCTTGTTCTTCTGTGCGGTGGCTTAGGACTCTGCCCTGGCTTAAAAATGAGCTGTAATAAAGTCTGTTCTTGGCTGTGTCCTGGACCTCATAAGTCCCCCGGGACACACCCCCACCTCGGGATCCTCCAGGGCAGGGCTCTGGGTGGGGACGGCGCTGTACCCACATGTCCCTAGGACTTACTGACATACACACTGGGCCCTGTGCATCCTGCAGCCAGGCGGGGACTCTTCCTCTTCCCACCACGACATGGCACGTGCTGCCTCCCTGCCTGCTGGTTTCCAAGCAGCTACTTCCTGATCTATCCTTAGTTTTCTTGTCAGGGGGACACAGGGGGTATCCACACCTTTTTCAGTTTTCACACTTGTTTCAGGTCCTACTTACAGTGCAACCCACTGAGGAAAACCGTGGTTATCACACCCTGGGCCCAAGGACAGCACAGCTGCCTAGGTCCTGCCACACAGCTCTAATGTGACTGAGCCAGGATGGGATCTGGGCAGCCTAAGGGACGCTGACAGGCAGCTGGGTTGGAGCTCTTGAGCAAAGCATCACAGGGGACCCAATACCACTGAGAACAGCAGGCTGTGAGGATGTGACCTGAGCTGAGAGGGGGACGGTACCTGTGGACCCCGCACAGCTGATGAGTGTGGGCTCCTCCAGCTGGCTCAGTGCCTCCTGCACCATGCGCTCCACAGCCTTCCTGGACTGCACCAGTAGCGCCTTCCGCTGGTCCCTGGCGAGCCGGCACATAGACTCCTAGAACAGCCCAGGGAGGTGAGAGTCTGCCCTAGATCCTGTCCTGAGCCCAAGCAGCATCCACCTAGGACCTTGCTGGCATCCCTGGGCTCTTGGCTCAGGCTGTCATGAAAGAGGTCCAAACCAGTGAGCTTGAAACACAAAAGAATACTTGAATATAGGCCACAGGTGTGTGCACTGGACCACAGGAAGCCGTGGGAGGGATCATGACCACTCACTCTGCACACCTAGGAACCATCCCAAGTGCTTCCCTGCTCATAAATGAAAACAGGCATTTTGCCTTTGCTCACTGGCTGGCACGAGGAACTATACCCAGACAGGTCCCCGGCAACCAGGCTGAAGGCCCCAACCTGTTATGTGTCCCCCAGCTCCGCGCACACTGACCCCCACCAGATGAGTCTGAGTTGTTCAGCCTGAGCAAGTCTCCTGCACTTGCCTGTGTGCTGGCCAGTTTGAGCTGGGAGCATTCCAGCTGCTCTCGAAGGGCCGACAAGTCCTTCTCCCGACCCGCCGCGGTGCTCACCAAGCTGTCCCGTTGCTTCTCCAGCTCGGTGATCTGTGCCACGCATTTTGCCTCTGACTATAACAGCAACAGCATGAGAAGGAGATACTGGGAAAACCAGACTCTGCCCACCCAGAGGTTCAAATTCTCCTCTTGGCACCAAGGAGCAGCAGGTGACGTTTCCTCTACTTGCTGCTCTCACTGCCCAGGGATCACAGCGGGACCAACTTGGCCAAGGCAGGAAGCTGGGGCTGGTGAGGCCGATGTCTGAGAGAGGGCCAGGGGGCCGGCTCACCTGGGCAGAAGTTTCCAGGTTGCTGTGGAGGAGCTGAAGCTCCTGCCTGCTGGTGGTGAGTTCCTGCTTTAAACTCTCTAGAATTTCCTGCTGTTCCTGGGTCTGGAAAAGTAACAAAGGAGGACTCTGAGCAGGGTGACAGTTAGAAGGAAGAAACGAATGCTAAAGTCCCCCCAACTACTGACGTGAGATTCTGTGCTCTGCCATATGAAGTTGTACCCTAACAAAAGAATGGAAGGAGGCAATGCCCTAGACCGTACCAGGGAATGTTACAGAAGTGCCCGCAGTACAGACTAAGGTCTGTGATTTAATCATCCCAAAACCTAGAATATTGGATTTTGTTTGTTTTTTTATTTGTTTTGGTTTTTTGAGACAAGGTCTTACTATGTAGCCCAGGCTGGCCTCAAACTCATGGTGATCTTCTTGACTCAGTCTCCTGAGTGCTGCAATTACAGATGTGCACCACCACATGGGGCCCAACACCTAGAATATTGTTGACTACAACATCTCACCATCTTGATAAAACTCTTTCTTTGATTTCTTTTCCAAGTGGTGTTTTTCAAAGAGCAGGATACTTCTTGTTATATGAATTCACAGCTAGCACTAAAAAATGGCTTAAATGGAATGGAAACTATCCAAAAGCATCAAATAGGAAGGGTAGTTATTATTTGATGAAATGTTTACTTCCAGTAGTAAATGTATTTTTTACTCTGGGTCACAGACAGTGCAAAGGTCATTCCTCTAAGTCTCAGGCACTCGGTCTTATCTATCTGACATCTCTTACTCCACCCTGAAAGGTCCCACCACCTGCCAACCCTACAGCAACACAGTGATGTTCTCTTGCCTGCAAATCTTTGTAATGTGTCCTCAAATGTCCCTCAAGACTTGTTCTTGGGAAGCTTTTGCTGATGAATCCCATTCCTCTGGGGTCCTGACATTACTTCCCACACTAAATTGTGCATGCACCTGTGACCATGTCCTGCTGCTGTCCTCAAACATAATCTCAGGACCATCCACGAAGCAGAATGACAAAGTCCTTTCAAGGACTACCTTTACCCCATCTCCCAAGGTCCTTCTCCTTCCACTTACCTTCCGCTGGGACTGATCACTGACTCGCTCAAAGGAATCTTCCAGCTCTTTTTTCTCTCGTTCCAAATCTGCCTGGGCTTGCCTGGCCATGGAGACCTGTTTGGTCACCTCTGCATTCTGTAAGGAAGAACAGCATCTTGGGTTGGTATCTCTCAGGCTCACAGGACATCTTCCTTCTAGAACCAATGACCCCATTCAGACTGTGAGTGCCTAGAGATGGACACATCAATGATTTTCCTACCCACAGGGACACCAGAATCCAGTCACAACCTTCAGATACTGCACTGTAGTATATACAAAAATAACAAAGATGGTGGGTGGTCCTACGAGGAGCTGGCACCTAAGATAGAGCTCAAGATATGGAAGGCAAGGGCGCTTGCGGAGCTGGGGTTCCCAAGAAATGGGGTGCTGCTGTTTCCCCTGTGGTGCCGGGTCTGCGGGAAGGTGAGAGGGGTCAAGGTCCTACCTTCCGCAGCAGGTCAGCATGGTTCTGAACCAGCTCGCTGTACTTCTCCTTGAGCTTGCTATACCGCTGCTCATTGGCCTGGGCCTTCCCTGCATCGTCAAGGACTGAGGTGAGGTGTCGCCCTGGGCTGGGACCCTCTACCCTCCTTCCAGTAGAATACAGACCTTCTTCTCCCTCCAAACTCTTACTCATAGAGACTTCTCTGAGAAGTCATAAGAAACAGTAACAAAAAAGAAGATACCTGACTAAAATCCTTCCTCCAATCTGTATCTCCACAGCATTTCTGTATGGGACATTCCTGTCACTAGGGTTTTCGGCTTCGAGGCTGATTCTTCTCCTCACACCTTCATCCTGCTTCCTTTCTCTTTGGGAGTCCCCTGCCCAGGACATCCACCCCATTGTCACCTCTGTAGTTTCTGTCTCCATGGGCCCTTAGGACTCTGTATCTGCCGTCTTCAAGTCTGTCCCTTTGCCTAGTGACAGGGGCTGGCATTCCTGGCAGCACTTCCTTGTCCTGAGCCTGCCCAGCCCCTGCCCTCAGGCCCAGCCCCGACCCCTCTCACTCTCTATCTCCGTTAGACTCCGCTGCGCCTTCTCCGTGTCTTCCCGCTGCTTCTTGAGCTCGTCCAGCTCTGCCCTGAGGAACTCGCAGTCATCAGCTGCCTGCCGGCCCAGGTGCTGCTGCTCAGCCAGCTCGGCCTCCAGCTCACTCACGCGGCCCTTCAGCTGCAGCATGGCCCGCTGGCTCTGTGAGAGGGACCCAGGTGAGTGGTCTGCCACTGCCAGCTGTGGACTGGAGTGTTGGGCAGGACAATGGCACTGACTAACTACAGCTGGCCTTGGTATCCATGTTCTTTATCCATAAAAGTGACTTACAGATGCTTTAAACTTCAATGGGAGGATGTGTCAAGGTTCTATGCAAACACCATGCCATAGCAAATAAAGCAACTCTATATACTCGGGTTTAACTATCTACAGTGTGCCCTGAACCAGTCCCCTATAGATACTGAGGGCTGGTATAAATGAATCTTAATCAGCTAGTGCCCAAGGTCTCATGAGAGTTGAGCCTTCTGGTTATTTCAAGCCACCCATTTACCACCAACAGGCCTGGGGATAGCACTGGGCAGGCTGGGAAGAGAAAGGAGAGGACGCTGGTCTGGCCCTAAGGGTCAAGTCCTCTGACCAGATATGGCTTTATTACAGTCAAAGACACATTGCCATTAATCCTTCTTGCTTCAAGCTCACTCATCTCATCATTCCTGCCACTGTGCAGAACAGTTCTGGAAATCCTCTTTTGTGCCTATGAGGTGAATGTTGCTGCCTAGTGTCACCTAACACGAAGACAGGCTTGTAAAATCTCATTGGTGTGTCTTCCTCCACCTTATTCACCATATCTGGCATGCGACTTCTGGCTCTTCCTCAAAAACAAAATGACCATGGAAGGAAAACGTTTTTAATTGATTAAGGATAGAAGGCAGCCATGGGTGTGAAACTAAAGACACGAAAGAATGCTTCCCAAACTGCTTCGAAAGTGGAAAGAATGATGGGGTAGGTGTGTTTGAAGAGAGAAGTATTCTGAGTGGAATTCATAGCAGTGTCTTTTACTGTGTAAATTAAAATGGGGGGAAAAAATCACTGTATTTTTCAGTTACACATCATACAGAGCACCAGAGGCAACAAACAGCCACCATAGTCCCAAACGAAACTCTTTGTAAGGCCAAGTGAGAAAAACTGGTCTTTGGCAGCACACCTCCTGGGCAGGTAGTGACCATGGCTACCGGGAACAACAGCACCCTGGCTGAGCTACTGTCCAAAGGGACCCATCATGGAAATGAATTCTAATGGAGACCACAGGAGGTTCTTTTGGCTTTGGTATTTCTCCTAATTAACCTGCCCCGGAAGTATCTATGAAAGACACCTAGAAATGTTAAAACCTATCATGCGAAGCGCAAAAGCAGATGAGGGCCCAGCACACACCTCAGTCTTCGTGCTTTCCAGCTGTGCTCTCAGCCCGCTGATCTCTCTGTACAGTCGCTCGATCAGGTGGTCCCTGGGGACAGAAGGAGAATGTGTTTGCTTCAACTGTACCTTCTAGATGTGAGCTGGAGGACTGGGTGAGAAAGTTAAAAGCTAGAGCGCATTTGGGGACAATTTTTGAATGCTATAAATTATACAGATAACTCTCCGTATCTGCAGATTCTGTATCTGTGGATTCAATCAACTGCAGGCTGGAAATATTTGGGGAAAATGTCACATAGCCTAACAATTATTCACAGTGCTGGTAACTCATCTAGGGACGACCTGAAGCATTTGGGAGGATGAGCATAGGTTCTATGCAAGTGGGATCTAGTTTTATATAAGGGATTTGGGGTCCTGGATTCAAGTCTCCCTGGATACTGAGAGACAATTTGTTCCTTAAGTGTTACCTATTCTAATACCCACAGGTATATCATAGTGACTGATCTGGAATTAGAGGGTCAAGAATTCCTATCTGGTATTAAGAATTCCTTTACAGTAAGTGCTATGAAGGCAGATTGTGGTGTAACAAATTGCTGCACTTTGAACCACCAGTGGGACCTGCATGACTATCCTATAGACCAGCTTGTATCACTGGTGGCCCAAATGGATCTAATCACTTTTATCAGTCTTTTTACTAACCAAATTTTAAAAATCCACCCCATGGGATAGTCATATATGTACCACCAGTGGTTCAAGCTGCCTAGCAATGAAGTATTCAAATTATAATCTTGTTGTGAACATGTTAATTTATCTGTACCATGTGCTTGAACCCAGGTTGGACTCACTTTTCATCCTTGTTCACACCATTTTGACTGTTGAAATTGAAGGGATCACTGCTGAATGAGCTGCCAAAGATGTCATCAAACTTGTTATCAAATAAATTCTGCAGGGACCAGAAAGGAGGAGAGCAAGTCAGAGACACAGAAAATTCTGCAAGAGGTCAGATAAGCAATGTATCAGAACAGTCCTTTTGGGGCTGGAGATTTAGCTCAGCAGCATAAGTGCCTGCCTTGCAAGCATGCGGTTGTGAGTTCGATACCTGGTACCGATTAAAAAAAAAAAGAACAGCCCTTTTCATGACTAGGTGCAGACCCATTTGTGATCCCTCCTTTCATGTTTGGTTAACAGAAGATTGAATAAAGCTGGATGCTGAAGTGTGTATCTGTAGTCCTAGCTATGTGAAAGGCTGAGACAGGAAGAATATTTAAGCCCAGAAGTTCTAGGCCAGCCGACACAATGCAGTGAGACCCACAAAAGAGCTGCAGGAGGCTCACTCTGGTCAAAGTCAGTACACCTGGGCTAGGTCTCGTGCATCCTCTTCCCTGCACTTGGGGGAATGGGAAGGGCACATTTTTCTCCCATGAGTTCTCACCTGCTGGGAGGCATCCATGTCCATGAGGTCGTCCTTCTCTAAGACTGGCTCACTGTCAGGGGATGAGGCCTCCACTGGGATGACCACCACAGGGCTGATGTGTTCCGACAGGGCTGAGGCCCGCAGGAAGTTGGGTGGGTTCTGAAGATGGGACACATTCTGAGCTGGTGCTCACATGTCAAGACCCACCAGCCTTCAAGAGAGGAAGACCTGGAGACCCTGCAGTGCCTGGGTATGGCCAGGCACACTCACCTCAGGCAGCTGGGGGATCTGAATGAGTCGCTTGAAGTACTGTAGGTTGCTAGAGCGCAGAAACAGATCCTTCAGCCTGTGGGTGGAGAAGGGCCTCAGGGTGCTGGGTGTTTTGGGCAGCCCCAAGGAGGGGACAGCCCCCTTCCCTCCCAGCTTTGCCATCCCAAAGTTACAGGTGTCAAGGAGATGGTGCCAGAATTCAATTATGATGTTATAGACTAGGGTCATTTACAGCCAGTCCTGTTAGCCAGTTATGAGGAAGGACTAATTCATGATCACAAAACAATGTGTCACTGCTGAGGACATGTGTGTGTCTGGCAGACTTGTCTTCCTTACAGTAACATCAAAAGAAATTGACTTTCTTAGAGGACAAGCCATAAGAAAAGGGAAGGACAAGCCATAAGAAAAGATCTCAAGAAATCCACCTGACTTCCAAGCTCTATCATCTCCCCATTAGACCAGAGGTTTCTAGGGAACTGAACCCTTAGGGACTCTACTTATTAACGAACCAGGCATGGAGGAGTTGCTCTGTAAACACTTGCTAGTGAAGAATCATCTGTCTATGTTGCCTTAATCTTAAGAGATGAATATGGATATGAAGAAATCAACTTTTTTTTTCTTTCTGGAGTTGGATACTGGATCCGAGATCTCAGGTATGCTAAGTAAGCACTGTTACTGACATATATAATACTCCCAGCCCTCAAATTCACATTTTTTTCTCATTCCCAGATCTCTCTTTTGAATCAGAACATTGAAGACCAATAAATGTGAGAGCACCCAGAGTGATACATTCTGAGATGAAGAGGATTATGAACTCTGTGAACTAAGCCCGTGGGACCTCATTACAGTTTTTTAGTTCCCAAGACCAAGACTTAGCTATGTCCCCATGATGTCACCGCTCCTCTCTCAGTTCAAGGACAGTGAGGCCTCAGATAGCAGCCACTTCTGTGTGGAAGAAAGAGCTAGGTAGCTAGTCACAGGAGATGTTTTTGTATGCTAGAAAAAAAACCAAAGCGAAGAAAACCAGCTGACCACATATCCTGTCTCCCTGGGCGGGAGCCAACAGTAATAAGCTGCACTGCTTTTGCAAGCTACTGGAATTTCACATTCCAGGAAATCAGCCCCAGGGCCTGTCTCCTAGGACTTAGTAAGTCATTTATTATCCACTATGTACCAGGCTTTCCCAATGGAATGAGGCAGACAGGGAGGCTTGTTCAACCCTGAGCTGCTGCTTTCCCTGGGGAACCAGCAAGAACACTAAAAGTTCAGGGTTGAGGAGCTGTGCTCAAGAAAGAAGAAATTAACAGGAGAAACCAGAGTGTCAACATCTATCCATAGCACCAAGTCATGATGGGCTCTGCAGCTCCCTGCTCCATTCCTGCCCTCTTCTTGGGACACTTACTCTAGGGAGGGGCCACGCGTTTCATCTGGTCACTCATGGCTGCACCAATGCACCAGCATAATTTACTCCTCTGTTTCTCCTAGGCTACAGTGCTGACTTATTAGTACACTGGTTCATTCCAGGGTTTACCAGGCACTGTATGTTTCACTGACTGCTGTTTGTCAGACGCTTTGGATATAGTAATGGATAAAATGATCAAACAAAAATAAAATTGTGCTAAGAACTTGTGAAAACAACAAACAGGGAGCTTGAGGATACGAGGTAGGATGGAACTGGAGGAACAGGAGACAGCAGAAAAAAATGTGACTTGACTTAAGGGGGCCTGAGATTGCCTTTCTGGGATGACAAAAGATGAGCAGGCAGGAAAAGCATTGCAGAGGAGGCAAGAAAAAAGAGAGGGAATAGAAAGTTCTGGGAGGCCCTGGCAGGCGGCAGTAGTAGCTTAAAGATGGAAATGTGAATGGAGTGAGGTGCACTTAAAAGGCATCAATTAACCTGTGGGGGGACTGGACACGGGGCAGGAATCAGAGCCTTAGCTCACCGGCCTAGATGGATGGTGACATTCTTTATGGAGATAGACGATGGGGAGGAAAATGGTTCATTGGGAAAACCTAGAGTTCAGTTTGGGATTCAAGTCTGGTGTACAGGTGTCAAAAAGGATACATGAGACTAGAACTGAGAAGATCTGACCGCAGATACACATTTGGGTGCTGTCGGCATGTAAATGGTATCAAACCAGGGAACACAGAAAAGAGCACACAGAGAAGAGGATGTCCTGACATAAAGCAGGTAACATGTGACAGGTGACATCCCTCTCTGGTATATCCTTCTGAGATTTTTTAATGACTCGGTTACTTCCTAGCCACTGGTAGGCTTACGCTGTCTTAACCATTTTCTGTCATCTTATCACCTTAAAATATATATGCTGCCACCCCTAAGGGTTGTGCCCTTGTGTGAATTAACTGATTTTATAGTGTGTTTTGATTCCCTCTGTTCCCACTTGAGCCATATACTTTTTTTTTTGAAATTCAGATTGTAATTTAACAGAAACTAGTATTCATGACAAACTTTCAAGATGAGATGAAGTCATTTTAAAAAATTCCACAGTAGAAATGTTCAACATTTATTTATTTCCTTATTGGGAGGTCTCTTCTTAGTTGTAACAAGAATATGCACAAATAGCCATATTTTTTGAGATTTAAAGATTATAACCCAAAATTCAAAATCCTTAAAATATGTGCCAGATACTGTTGTAAAACATATTAATTTTGACTATAAAGGACCAGTATCAATAGATACCTCAGAAATTATTATCATTTACTTGTAATAACAAGCATGTGTTTTGCTATTTTTATTTATTTTTATAAAAACTGAGTTTTCAGCTTAGCAGGGCTATGATTATGAAGATAAATCTGAACCTAGCAGTTTTTAAAACTTAAACAAAATCATGATGCATATTAAAATGTCATGCAAATGAAAACTTTTCTGTAATATATACATATTTTCATGTAAACAAAAGCAAAGATCAAAAGATGCCATCTTTGCTGGCAACAAGAATACATAGATTAAAAAGGTTATTTTATTACATGCTTCCACTGAATACAACTGGCATAAGCAAAGCAATAGGAATTAGAAAATTCTTTACCCTCACATTCTCCAAGAAATTACATACAATTAAGAGATGCCCTAGAGAGATGTCTCTAGGGCAAAGTAAATATAGCAGCAGTTAGACTTCTGAAAGCTATGACTTGCTGTTACTAATTCACAGTTTTTGTTCTTCTGTGAAACTATGTGGTTTATCAGAATTTTTGCCAGTTAAAGTAAAGCTAACACTGGCAAGATCCACACTAATATGAATGAATGGCAGCCTATCAGACACAACATGCAGATTTTCCTCCCACTGTGAAGTATCTATGTACTAGGAGATAATGACTTTCAACATCGAACAAGTATTATGAGACAAAATAGACATTGCTTGATTTGATATATTGTCTATAGGTGATTTTTGGAAATGTGCCCCAGGGACCACTTGAACTAGAATCAAGCAAAATGCTCAATAAAATAAGAATGTGTATTTCTAGCCCCAACCACAGACCCTCCCACAGACCCTACAGGCCCAGGAATTATTTGCACTATTTAGATTCCTTAAGGAATACATAAACACTTTATATTAAAGTTTAAATACTACCATTGCAACTATTTGAGATTTCTCTTGATCTTTTTTGACCAAAACTACTTTATTTTGTCTTTCACACTACTTATTTAGTGGCCAGAAAGAAAAACAAAAAACAGCATCATTTCTGACCATCTCAGCAGCGATACTTAGTAGTGGTATTTTTCCCCCTTAAAAAAATTTGGGGGAAAAAGCAACATGTAGCTTTGCACCTAAGTTTCTTGAAGGTGCACCAGTTTTTTTAAAAGCTTACAAAATATATACATAATAAAAATGTTCAAAATCATGTATAAACTGGCATCTGATCAAGATTATCCAGTGTAAAGAAAAGCATGCTCGGTGTTATGCTAAATTCCCACAAAGGCCCTTCACGGTCTTCTTTCATAAACACTGAGCATCTAAGCAGCCTCTCCAGTGCTTTCAACAAGTGAGGCACTACCTACTCAGCAGCAGAAAAGTACTCAAAACTGTCCAAGAAGTAATAAGGCAAACAAAGCTCAGTTTCAACTCAAGCCACGCAAGAAGTTTCAAGATCTATCAACACGCAAGATGAATACAGATCATGCTGACTTTATTGAGAAAGTAGAATCTCAAATATCCTTTTTAAAATCTGCTTGAGATCCAGTCTACATTGACAATGGAAAGCAAAATACACTTCAACATTATACTAGAATCTACAATAGTGTTTATGTCTTACAAGTTTCCCACAGAAAAACATTTTATCTGTGATTAATCAAATTACAAATTAAGGAGGTAGGTGATAGCATCCGAACATGATTCCAAAGCAACATGTTGAATAATGTACCTGAGTCCTAAAAGAGTTTTTTAGCCTGACAATGAATTCCCAAAGAGCAAGCTTTTCTAGGTCTTCGGTGATGTCACCAACTTTACCATGTCCTAACTCCTGATACTATGATGCAAACTCTCCAGGCATTAAATTTTGAAAGGTAACAAATGAAATAAACTATAAAGATGTAACACTGGACAACACAGTGAAGCTTGAGTTGGTTGAGACCTTCAGATTCTATACTCTCATGAGGAAAGTACATTAGAGTTGAGTAAGACTTTAGAGATTAATCCAACTCACTAGCTTAATGATTGAAGAAACAGATATTTTCCCCCAGTGGCTTACAAAGCACTAAAATTCAGAAAAATGCTACAAATCTATTGATAAATTATAGACGTAGGTCATAATGTAGCCCAAAGGCTAACACTTTTGGCCCTTATGGCCTCAGTCTGCAGTCCCACCCCTGTTAGCTATTTCCTGAAGTGTGCCAGTGATAACACAGAGAAGCTGACCAAAGGGCCTGGATCACCCAGGGGACAGGCAGTCATTAAGAGAAACAAAAAATTGAAACTTGAGCCACTTACTTTGTAAACTGCTCCATGAAGCGGTCCCGGTGGCCTTGCAGGGTGTCAGCTGGGAGACCTGGGGGAAATCGGAAGGACTGTGAGAGCCAGGAGGACTAGAGGGCTGGCAAGCCACAGTGGGGCTGCAGAGCGGGGCCAGCTGTTTGGGTCTGTGGTCTGCCCTAGACAAGAGTTGCCCTGAGGTCTGGTAACTAGGGGTGTGGGGCAAGAGTATGGGTGAGGCCCATGCTGCCAGTCACCCCATGTCAGCTTGATGCTGGAGGATGGACCACTCTGGGCACTATAGACAGAGGTCATGCCCATGACCACAGTAGAGGGGTGACCTGACCTTGCACAAGATAGACCAGTTCAGGCCCTGGGGCAGGATGGAGCCTCCTTAAGGTGTGACATCCATTTTAGGTTCCAGGGCTGCTTGGTCGTTAGCTAACCGTCACAAGCACTGGCTTCCCAGGGCCAGCCCCCTGCTACAGAGCCAGTACTGAGGTCCCTTCCCTCCTGATTCTGAGAGTTTGTGCATATCAGCTATGGACCACAACTCTCATTTATTAACTATTTTTGCTATACAGGAGATTGAGCTACATCCTTAGCTCCTTTTTACTTTTTTTTTTAGACAGGGTCTTGCGAAGTTGCTCAGGCTTGGCTCAAGCTTACAGTCCTCTTCCCTCAGCTCCCAGAGTGAGGGTACTATAGAGGTATGCTACTGTGCCTGGCTTTAGTTTTTAAATTTAAATTTTAGTTATTTTTGAAAGGGTGATACTTATTTTGTATAAACAGAAAGTATATCTATAAGGAATGATCATTTTAAATGGCAGAGATAGACAGTACATCAAAATGGCACTTTATCTCTGGGATCTTGCACCTAAGAACCTTTAACTACCTTCATATCATGAGAAAAGTATTAGAAAAAACAGAATTGAGGGGTATTCTACAGAAAAATCTGACTAGCACTCAAAATCTTCATCAAGGACAAAGAAAATCTAAGAAGATGTCACAGTCTAAAAAGACAAAATGACTAAATGTGTGGTACCATGGATAGGGCCCTAGGATAGAAAAAGGGTAAAAACTGTGGAAACCTCATGAATTAAAAACAAAACAGGGCCAAGGATATAGCTCAGTGCCATAGGCTCCTGCCTGGCAAGTGTAAGGCCTTGAGTTCAATTCCTGGTACGAAGACAAACTGAAAATCTGAATAAAGCACAGACACAACACTAGTTCATTAGTTGTGACAAATATGTCACACTAAAATAAGAACAAACCAGGCATGGTAGCACACATCTATAATCCTGGCACTTGGGAGGCTGAGGCAGGAGGAGTACTGTGTGTTTGAGGCCAGCCTGGGCTACACAGTGAGTTCAAGGCCAGCATGAAGTACATAGTGAGACTGTCTCAAAACAAACAAAAGACAAACAAAAAAACAAGAGGGGAAATGGGTAGTGGGTATATAGGAATTCTCTGTATTGTCTTACTCTTCTGTACATATGAAACAAAAATGTTTATTTTTAGAGAATCTCTAATCTGAAAATCAGAAATCCAAAATGCTGACACTGAAATCCACATCTTTTTTTTTAAGCTTTTGGATTTTTGTATTAAGAACGTTAAACCAGGAAAGTCTGTACAAACATTCTAACCTGAGAAATTCCAAACCCTCTGGACCCCAAGCACTTTGGATAAGGGACACTGGACCTGTACTGTCTGGTGTTCCCTACCCTCTCCCGGCCACACAGCTCCCTGCCCAGATGCCAGCAGTGTGGGTCTCATGGACTGCTCTGCTTTAAGAGAAACCTTTTAATCTAAATAGTTACTTGCCTCTTCTGAAAACTCACCATCTTGCAGGAAACCCGTGCTGTCCTGCTGCATGGCTATGGTCTATAGCACCATAGTAGAAACTGTCTCCCTTCTCCAGATACTCGCCCCACCCTCTCCAATCCCTCCAGGCACATCCGCTGCTCCAAAGCCTCTCTAATCTCTGAATGGCAAATCCTAATCCTTCTGGCTGGATCCATTAAATGCTGCTCCCCGTCTCATCAGATAAACCACATTCATTACTTGCCAGTGGCCACAGCTGTGGAGTAACCCTTGTTCCCCCGCCCCGCCCCCCATACTTGTAAAGCATAGCTCTGTCCCTTCCATGCTGTGAACCCTTAACTGTATCCATCTAAGTCTTGGTTTTTCCTGGTTTTCCATCATGCACATCTCCACATGAGTATACTCTTCATGGCTGCCTTGAGTGTGGCCCAAGTGCCACCTTTGTCAGATTTATATGGCAATGTACATTAATGACATGGATCCTACCAAGGACATCCTAAAGCAGGGAGTCTAGCCCAGACACATCATTTTAAACAGGAAGCACATAAAATATAGAAACCTCTATATGATCATTAGGGACCAGCAGTGAGGTACAGTCAGCTTCCCATTTATTGAGCAGCTCCGCATTTCCTATTTCTGCATCAAACTCCACCTGAATAAAGGGATGGTGCTGATAGTTGGGAGATTGCTGCCTTGCCTCATGCAGGTGTAGCCAGACTTTTGTTGGATCCTAGAACATACCACAGCCTTGAGGAATGGTGGTGTGGTAGAGCTGGAAGAGGAGAGGACCAGCTGGCAGACACCAAAGTTTCGGCCCTGCTCTCATAATGGCCAGGAGCTCCAGGACCTTTTGTGTCAGAAGCAGAAAGCCCAGGGCACTGAAAGGGCATGCACTGCTCCAGGGACATCTTCAGGCTGCACTCTCCCCACAGCCCAAGATGCATGAAGAGGCTGCATCTTGAGTACTCACAGGAGTGGAGTTTGAAGAGAAGCTTGACAGTGTAGTCATAGAGATGGCTGCAGTCCAGGATGACCTGGATCAATGGGGCAAGTCGGCACTGCCCGGCTGTTGTCACTGACACAGAGCGAGACATGTCCAAGGAGTTGAACACTGGGCAACAAAAGGGGGAGAAAAGAAGTAGGGCAAGGTAATTATAGGAGCTCTGCAGAGATGGCGGCCCAGCACATACTGGGTGCACACACCCTATGCATACATTTTGTAATCTAAGTCATTAACTGTTACAACCCTCCTGGGACAGGAAAGGTATCCACACTACACAGGTGTCAAACTGGAACTTGAGTCACTTGAAGGCAGTCACAAAGCCATGAAGTGGTCATGCTGAGATAAAAACTCACCAGAGTCCACCAATGGTTTGATCTAGTGCCTTTGCTAAAGACGGGCCAGATACCAGGTGTGTCATGAACAGGTGAGCGAGATTCTACTGTGCACAGATCCCTGTGTGACAGCCCAGGAAAGACAAGATCTGCTCACAACTTGGGAGAGCAACTACTCTGGGAGATTCCCTTCCTTTCTGTCTATGAGAAGCTTTTTAAGTCTCCAAGATCCTTGGACCCAACACATTGCTTACGAGTTTCTGATCTGGGTAAAGAGACAAGATGGCGGACTGGTAGGTAGCAGGAGAGAGACCCTCTCTGAGAGAGACAGCTCAAATGCCAGAATAAAACACCCTGGAGAGACCCAAACAGAGAGAGATAGACTCTCACAACACAGAAAGAAACTAAAGCGCAAAAACCCGCTCGAATAAGAGGTCCTGGGGCTACTATTAGTGAAGTTAAGATTGGCGAGCATGGCACCCGCCTCAAGACGCCTGAATTCCGCCCGACCTGAACAAGCGATCCGCGCCAAAGCGACTGGCTTGAGCCGCCGGAGCCCGGAGCTGAACAGCCCAGCATGCAGCTTGCCAGGACCGGCACTGCACACGACCCACCCAGAGGCACCGTAAATTCCCACCTCAGCCGCACTGAAGTCGGAGGTCGGGCAGTCCAGCAGTTCTCGGGGACACGGTGAGTGATGAGAATAAGACCCTCCCACGGGAAAGGGGAAACTGACTGGACGACATGTTGGATTTGGGCAGGACAGCCCTAACTCCATAAGGCAGTGGCTTCAGCTGGTTGCTCCCCTCGCCAAGCAGATTAGTGGAATCTGCTTGAACTAGGCCACACCCCTGGCGGGGACCCAGTTACTTCCCTGAGATCAGTGCACACTGACGCAGTGAAGGCCTGCAAAGGTTGACTGGCCCAGAAGGGGGGAGCTAGAGCACACTGCCAGTGGGTGAACTCTAATCTCTGATAACCTATTGAAGAGGGCTAATGCTCCTAGCCTGCATCCTCTAGAGGAGCCTTAAACAACAAGAACAGGGTCTGGGAATTACACTGTATACTTGTATGGAAGGAACCAAAAACATGACGAAAGGGAGAAATAAGAAAACACTCCCAGCCCCCAACCCTGAGAACATTGATCCAGGAGAGGTAAATACAAAAGAGACTGAGGGCAGCAAAAATGCAACATCAAACACAGCATTAGCA
>PVJX010006785.1:0-23903 GCA_004027295.1 Dolichotis patagonum
TTCATGTGAATTCCCTGTATGTGACAATATGGACAACTATTTGGAAGAAAACAAGAGTCAATACGATAGAGAGTGAATATCTCCAATTGTCTAGTTTTGGAATTTATGTCCCTTACATTGCTTTCTTGTGATCCGCTTTGTTCTGTTTTGTTGTGTTTAATTTTACCCTTTTGATATAATTGAATGTATATTTGAGTGGATAAGATGGATGACCATATTGCTGTTTTTTTTGTCAGATCATGGAACAGAACTGTTAACAGACTCACTGTTTGAATGTCTACTCTACATGTTTTAACTTTATAATTTGAACAACTATTTCCAAGAAGTCAGTATGTAATTTGTCAAGTAATAATCTCATAGGTTTTTTTGTTGTTGTTCTTTTCCTTTTTTCCTTGGAATTCTGTATTGTTGCTACCCTTTATTCTGTTTTGTTTTGTTTTTCTTTCTTCTCTTTAAATAAAAAAATAGAGTATACAGTAGCTAACATAGTTGTGATTAGATATAGCGTTGAGTCTGGTTGCAAATGATGAAATGAACTAAGTTATTTAATGTTCATTGTGTAAGAATGATTTTCTAAAATGGAAAAGGAATCAACCTTCATATAATAAAAGAATATCCAAAGACATTTTTTTAAAACTATTTTGGCTTCCCAGTGTTGGCATGTTGGCCAATTAGTCTTCTCATTAGGAGGCCGATTTAGTGCATGTTTTTTAGTGTTGGGGATTGAGCCCAGGGCCTTACTTTTGGTTAGTTAATGCTCTACCATTGAGTGACATCCTGTCCCTCAGGGCTCATTTTTATCCACCTAAATTTTGTTTTCAAAGGTTACATTATATTTATCATTAGATTTAACCAATATAATTAATTGATGTGTCTTCTAGAATAAATCACCTCTGGTTTCCTGTAGCCATTCTTCTATCCTCACCCTCTTATTTATTTTTTAGTACTGGGAGTTGAACTTAGGACATTGTACTTGCTAGGCAGGTGCTTATGCTGCTGAGCTATATCCCTGGCCCTAGTCTCACCAGTTTAGTCACTTTCCGTATCACTGAGACACAGTATTAGACACCCATAGTAAAAGAGTCTTGCTGTTTTCCAAGGCAAAAGAAACACATGGTGGAAGGCCCTGAAATGGAGGAAAATTTCTCATATCATGGGGTCCAGGAAGCATAGGGAGCAGTGAGGAGCTAGGGAGGGAGATATACCCTCCAGGTCCTGTCCCCCACCTGTTCTTCCTTTTCTGACCAGGCCCCACCTCCTAACTGCACATTTAAGCTGTGGACTCATTGGTGGATTAATCAACTGAAGTCTACTGTTGGGCATAGTGTCATGGTGATCCAACACCTTCCACACACTTGAGACTTTGGGGGAACATTTCAAATCCAAACCATAACATTCACTCTCTTTTCTTTGGTCTTCTTTCTTCTTCAGTTGTTAGCATTTTGTGCAGTGGTGGTTGATTCCATGTATCCGCTTGGCTGAGTCATGGTGCCTGTATGTCAAACAATATTCTAGGTGTCTGTGAGAGTGAGAGGATTCTGTAGCAAATGACTTCAGGACATGAAATACAATATCAGCTCTGCTATGGCTTCTGTCCTACAGACTTTGGACTTGCCAGCCTCCCTAATCATATGAGCAGTTTTTTAAAAAAATAAATCATTTTCTGCATATGCATTTTATATTTCCTATTGGTTCTGTTTTTCATGAAAGCCTTCACTAATAGAGTAGCCATGAGGTTCAGAGGATATTGGTCTTTCTTTTCAGTCAGAGAGAGTAAAAATGAGATGTGAAGGAATTCTACTGCAGACATTTTGGGAACTATTTCCTCCCTAATAGTTATAATAGTTACAGAAGAGGAGACCTTCTCTTTGATCACTCTGGACTTGGTTGGCTGTTGTGATACCAAAAAATACTGTTCCGTTTAAGCGATGACAGATGATAGCCAAATTATCTAAAGCTCTATGTGCAGTGTGACAAACCAGGAAGCTGAGAGTTTCTGAGTGCTTGAGATATTTATCATTTAGCTGCTGAATCAGCCAAACTAAGAACCCTGAGTTCAGAACTTCTTTAACATTCAAGATAATAAATGTCTATATGGCTAAAATCAGTTCTAGTTTGGTATTAATTTTATTTGCTGCTGAAATTTCCTAATGGATGTTGTTAACTGTAATAGATGTCTCTAGGAGGTTGAATTAATTGGCCTGCTATATGGAGTTATTAAGTATCAACTATTAAGTCAAGTTACAACCTTAGAAGAATATAGGTCCAGGCATTTAATGTGTTTGAGCGAACAATGGGGATGTAATGGGACCTTGAAGTAGCTGAAGAAGAAAGATATAATCTTCTGAAGCGGAAGTTACTCAGCTCTGATGAATTGCTACCATGGGAACATTCAATGTTGGTACTGTGTTTTCAAGAAAAAATGAAAATAGAGACTGTTCTGTGAAATTTCCCAGTTTAGGTGCTTGTATTTTGTTCAGATTATTAAAAAAAAAAAAACTCAAATGGGCTGAAAAACCAAGGTGGACTTTCCCCATAAACATCTAGATTTCAATTTCTGTGAAGAATTTGTGTTAAATATATTTTTGTTTCATTTTCTGTTATTGTACTTAGTATTTATCTCTTCTCCTCATATTATGTAGATAGTAGGACCAAAGCATAGAGGCACAGAACATATTTTTCAAACTACTCCTTGTTGCAGTGATTTCTTTTACAGGATCTTCTCTGAGTTTTTTCCTTTTCCCTCCCTCATCTCATCCGTCCCCTTTTTCTCCCCTTCTTCCTTCTCCTGCCCCTCCTTGTATTCATCTGTGTCTTCATTAGCTATGTAGTCTATCTAGATTTAAAACTCTATTTAGAGATGATACAAGGACTCTGATGCTCTGACACCATGTAGTTGATACTGAGAAAATTATTTAAGATATTGAACATTATTTTTTCCCATCAGTAAAATTTGAAAGTTAATGATGAACGTCATGAATGTTTTTTTCAACTTAAGGAAATGTTGGTTCCTACTGGTTTATGGCAACAGCAAACAAATACATAGTTTGGAAGGAGCTAATGATATTCTTTTAATTTTCCAAGATCATGAATATAAACTTTTAAATAACTTAGAATAGGATTAATTTATGTATCCATTTGAGTCCTTAGACTCTTTCAAAACTCCAACCTAAGCAACATTTTGGGCATAATGAGCTCCATATGTTCTACCATCACTAGGTAATACAGTACTTGCTTTTATATATACTCAAATGAAGACTTTTGTTTTGGTACCAGGGATCTAACTCATGACCTCGTGCTTGCCAGGCAGGAATTTATGCCACTAAGCTAACTCCTTGAATGTGACTTGTTATAATAGGGGAATCCATGCCACCCATGTACTATTTTTTTTGGTAGTTAAAACATACCTTGTTAAATCTTTAAAAGTGTGATGGAAATGAGTGTGATGACATTGTCACTATCCATTGTAATGATGAAAATAAAAAGCAGCAACAACTTATGCTAGTATGGTATCATTTATCAAAAGATAGCTTATATTTCTTTTAGACTAACGTTTCTCTAAGCACATAATAAAGGAATTTTGAACTTTGTTTTGATTTAATTGCATCCCATTTCAGGCTTATGGCTGATTATACCAAATTCCATAGACCAATCTTCTGTCTATAGAATGGAAGAAATAGATACTAAAAAAGATAGAACTTTCTTATTGAGTTGGTATGCAGAATCCAAAGACATGTGGTTTAGTTCCTTAGGGAATGAAAGTAAAATCAATGTACTTCGACAGTACTATTTACAATGAATTTAAGTAATTTCACTATTTTTTCATTAAATTTGGAATTCTCATTTGCTCAAGATGACTTTTTATTATTTGGAGTCTATGATGTCCGTCTTACTGTGTAGGTGTTTCATAGCCTATCATGCAAAATAGAATTTTTAAAGCAATATTGTCCTAAATTGTCTCATTTTGAGATTGAAATATTTTTAAATGTACACTCTTTTGAAGTCACTTAGGACTAGGAAACATTAGCGGTCCTGGAAGCACTGTGGGTGGAAAATTTTGTGCATATTAACTCTGCATTGACAGTTGTCACACTTAGTTCCTCAGCCAGAAATTCTAAACTATAGCATCTATATTTGTTAACAATTGATTGTTGCCATGGCTAGGAAGCTGATTTATTTTTGTCTTAAACTACTCTTATAAAAATAATGAAATGTTTTGTGAAATTCATATGCTATATCAATTTTATTTTTTGGCAGCTCTGATTTCTCTGATTATTTGAATATGACCTAATGATCCCATGTATCTATGATCTGAGGTACTTAAATCTCTTCCAGTTGAGATAGAAAATCTGCCAGAACTCTTTAAGTACCTACTTGTACACTATATTGAATTTTATACATTATTTCTTAAGTCACAGTGTAACGTGAAATAAACATTCCTGACATCACGTATTATTTGGGTAAAATTAATATATTTTCTTAGTTATCGGCAGTTGTTCTGTGATACTATGAAATGAGTAATCATTGTCCTATGTTAAATTATTTAAAATACAGACTTCTATTTTCATTTTCATTCAAGTACATAGTGAAACAATGGCATCCATGGTTGTGTTTTAGGTATCAATCTGAGTGCCTAAGAAATTATGGTCCCTCTGGTTTTAGTCTGACCTGTTGAAGAAATCAATTTGTGTAGATGCTGTAGGTCTGTCCATTGATGGCACTTGTTATCTCCAAACAGGCACCAGTAGCATGTGAAATGTCTGGGATAGAAGGTTCTCAGGGGCTATCATAGTCTCCACTAAGAATTTGAAAAGGGAGATAGAGAAATAACTGGTACTTAAGTGGAGCTTCTGACACTGAAGGGTGTTGTGGTATGAAGGAAGAACCCTGAGTGGTAATTACAAGCTGAAGTTTGAGGAAGCAGAGCTCTGAGTAAGAGAAGTCACAAACAGGAGGAATGACTTTTAGTCTGTCTCAAGTTGTATAAATTAATAGTCATAGTTAAACATGAAATTGACAGTTAACCAAGTTAACGTAGCACCAAAATGCTGGCATAGATTCTTTCATGTTATCAGGTTTTTATTGTTCTGGATACCAGAATACCCAGAGTTGCTATAGCCATGTATCTTCACAGTTCCTTCCTTTTTATAGGAAACAAGCTTATCCCTATTTCTTAATATAAAGGGGGAATGAATTCTTTTTATTTTCTAGCAACAAAATGGATTCTTTAGGGGACACTTATTTAGCTCCTTAATATTTTAAAGAAAGTGAAATCCTGCATCTTGAAAAAATGATGGGCATTAAAGTGCCTCTCATAATTTCCCCATTCGCCATTGTCATCCGCTGAAGTGACTCTGTAGATTCCAGTTCCCTCTGTGAAAGGTTTGTCAACCCCAACCTCAATGAAATTGACTCATAGAGACATAAACAAGTGACAAAATAAAAGAATGAGCACATTTTTTTTTCCTTTTGGTAGGTTTAGATGACATGTTATCACGATTCCTATCATGATTCTTTGGCTCTTGGATTTCATTCTTTTCCAGCTACTCACGTTTCCCATGATCTCACAGAATATTATGTAATTATGTCAAACATGAGCTTGATTACCCCAGCTTAAACCACTTCCCTGAACTCTAGACTCCTGTTTTCAATTGTCTACCAGCCATTTCTTTTGCAAAGCTAAGACACTAAGCAGTTGTGTAATTATGTTGAACTAAAGAGAAATGGTACTGTAGCAACCAGCAACGTACATGTGTTAGATCTGACAATTTAGCTAAAGCAAAGCATCTTCAAATATTACACTGAAGTAAACTTAATTTAAATGTATTACTATTACAACTTTGGTCATGTTTAATTCATGTTTTCAATTTTATATTAGTGGTTTTTATCTGGATTTATTTTGATACTTACATTACCATAAACAGTTGAAATTATCACCAGTGATACATAATTATTTCATTTCTTATAAGAGTGTTCATGAGAACCACTGACAGATATTATAATTACATGTTGTTAACATTGTAGTATTCTTTTACATGTGAGCATCTTAATAGCAAAACAACTTTTATTATACACTTTTAGAATGGGGGCTATATTTTCTTGATGAATAAAGTGAGGTATTTCTGATATATCAAAGTAAGAAAATACTTTTTAAAAGGAAACTATGTATACTAACCAGGAAAATCAAACAATCCATACCAAACAGGAAAAACGTATTCCTTCCACTTGTGTTATTTTTCACTCATACCACACCCTTAAAGGCAAAGATATGAATAGAATGTTCGTTAGAGAATTGGAGGTAATATGCATACAAAGTTGAAAGGTCAATTTCTGAGATAATATAAAATGTCACAGTTTCAAAATATGTTGACTTGCTGAAAACCTTTGTCCTACTGGCAGTTGGATATTTTAGATGTATATGCTTTTGTGTATATCAAAACATGCATTCACTTATCTTTCTAACATTAAAAGTGAGATAGAAAGCAAATAAAGGAATTTCATGATGATACACAATTCAATTGATAGTGACAGTAAAAAATAAAGCTTCTTGCTATTGTTATTGCCTTTTAGCCAATGATAGTATTGGCATCACTAGCAATATTAGTAATATAATCTCCAGCAATATTAGTGATATTATGTCCAGAATTAAATTCAGAGGTTTTCTGCTGTGACATTTGATGTAAGTGGAAAAAGACTGTTTACAAACAAATAAAACTTTTGTACAGTAACCATGGGTAAGAGTCTGTGAGTGGTGTTTCCCATGTATTGTTTCTTTGCAAAAGTCTTCAGTGTCTGTGTGATTACTATTTTGCAGTCTATGAAGTAAATATCAGGTACTTTTGGTTTCAGATTCAGTTATATGCCTTCCAAATTCACATTGTCAACATTACATTCCTTTAATAAAAGTGAGAAAGATGACTATGGAATGATGTGCAGTTAGTAAAAATTTAGACCTATCTTCCTGTGAACTAATTCTAATGCTAATCCCTATGTTTATGCTCTATAATACTTGTAAAATTACCTGTATTTGAACCTTCCAAGATAACTAATTTAAAGAGAAAAATGCAATTTTATATGTGTAATTCTAGGGCATGCAAAGTTTTTAAAAGTGGAATTATTTTAGTTGTACACTGTGTTGTATACACTAAAAAGAATAATACTCAATGGAACACTTGACTATTATCTGAAGTTTGAAGTCCTTCAGTATCTATAGTATCTTTAACATACACACACCATTTAGATTACCATGTATATGCTTATTGTTTGTGATCTTTATAATGTTATTGTTAAACTTAACTACTTCCCAAAGTTAGAGACTTCATTGGAGCTATAAATTCATTTGAAACCTATTGTATTTCTTCAAGAAAGAGCATTTGATTCCATTAAGTCAGGATATCAACACAGTAAAGCCATTCCAGTGTTTGTGTTTTAGGGTTCCTCTGAGTTCTATTGTTATAAAAAATAGGCAAGGTAAATAAATGATGTTGGCAGGATATGACCAACTCTTTTTAGAGGTGGCTTCCTAGGGTCAAATCAAATACATGTTTGTTGTACATGATCTGTGTCCCTGGTTTAAAAAATTCTTTCTCATCTTTACAGAATTTATATTATTTTTTTGAAATTTATCTTTATTCTCATGTGCATTTTTTGATAATATGCTTATATTTTAGACTGTCTCCAATTCTTTTTAGAAAGATCATACATTCTCTTTTCACTGAATAATATATCACTATCTTGTGTCAAATAAATATAAAGAATTATTTAGTTGTTAAACTTATGAAGCCAAGCATTATTATGACTAGAGAAATAATTTATTGAGTGTATTAGTGAAAGTCATCATTGTTGCACCATAATTCATGTATAATACTACGTTTCAAACAGCTGCATAAAAAGTTGCCTTTGTAAATTTTTTGAGTATTCTTTTACTAGCAGCTGAAAACGTGAAAAACCAAACCATAAATGTAGGTATGTTTAAAAGGCTGATCTTAGCAACGAAGAGGAAATAGTGGCTTTTGACTTCATTATTCATTACACGCAGCAGTGAATGAGGTGATTATTGTACAACAGCAAACATTCTGTAGTGAGATTTGCTGTAATAACACAAACCAACAGGTTTAAACTGTAGAAATGACCTTTTAAAGGGCAGGCATTCAATTTTGACAAAAGTGATCACCAGCAGGCTTCAAGTTAAAATATAAAAACTTAAAACCCTATAATTATATAGCATATTTAAAAATACAAGATGAGAAGCACAGATGGCTCATATTTTAAAAAGCAAATAAACAAAAGACTAAAAAGAGGAATATAAAACTAGCAATGGCAAGAGATGAAGTACTTTCATGGATTGGCCTTAAAATACATCTCTTGGTCATCAGCATTTATTAAAAATAGAAGACAAAAGAATATCATTCTTTCTTTTAAAGAAATATATTAAATAAAATCTTGTAAGAATAAATCTTACGTAAATCTATATATTAATGAAATTTTAATCTATAAATTATATAATTTATAAAGGAATATGACATAATGTTTTTGTAATACTGGGACATTGAACTCAGGCTTTACATTGACCTGCATCCCTAGCTATTTTAATTTTTTTAAAATTTAAGACAGGTAAACAAATTTAAGAAAGATGTCTGATGCATACATACATGCAAATACAGATGTGAGTCGTGTCTTTATATTCCAAGGTTATTCCTATATTCTCTTTATATTTTCCTTTTCTGATCATTTTGTCAAATGATTAAAACCTAGAGTATGGGAAAGTCATATTTGTTTTCAAGAAAAGTCAGTACATTCAACAATTCGGCTTGCAGTGAGGTATGATTAATCATAAGAATCTACTGTGCTTTCATTAAAACTTGTGAGGGGGTGAGAAGATCGTGGGGTCTTTCTATTCTGTATTTATATATTTGAAATTAGGGTTTTTAAAATTTTACCAGCTCATTTTTGCAGTACATAATGATTATATCCATGGGGGGATTGGTAAATGTAGATAACATATGTTAATTTTTTATGTCCCCTCCTTTTCTTTCCTGTCTCTTTGGATGGAGAGAAGCTCATAAACATTATGTCCTTCTTATTTTTCTTATGTTTCCCAGATACCTAAGTACAAGTACAAAGTGGCTAAAGTGGAGAAAGAAAATATTTGGATTGCTCATGGGATGAAATTTTAGTTTTTTTCTTTTTTCTATTGATCTCAATTCTTAATGTGGTTCTGGATCACAATGGATTCACCTTTGTGACTGTTCTGGACTGAAACTGAAAAGAAGAATTTGGTTATTTCATTTGCCTGAAGAATTGGAATCTTTCATCCTTCCTAATCTGAAGGCCTGGGCGGGGTAGAAAGTGGGTGTCCTCAAAATGCTACTCTCAACTTTGGCTTTATGAACGTCCTAGGCATTTGATTGTTGGCCTTCATAGACACTTTCTATGCTAGCATGTGAACCGGTCAATAGGAAGCTAATCTATTTGATCTCTTAAATAAAGTGAATGGTTTCAAGGACACCTGCTTGTACGGAACACTACTCTTTATCAAATTGCTTTTATTAACTTATTTTATAAATTGAAAGACTGAGTAGCATAGAAAGTTTAATGACTTTGCAAGCATTGCTCAGGGAGTCATTGTCAAGATAAGGTAGACTTCTGCGATGGAACGAAAAGCCGAACAATCAGGTAATTGTGTAGGTGCATTTTTTGCCCAGGCCTCTTATAGGCTCCATTATGTTTTCTGTGGTTGCTTGTTTCTTTCAGCTGGCTGCACTTCAAAAGCATCAGCTCTCAGAAGCAGTAACTCCAGGAGTGGCACCATAAACAGCCTTTGGCTCGTCATTGACCTGGAGACCCTGGCTCTGTACACCAGCCTCTCTCCACAAACGTGCCTGTGATTGACCCACAAAATGCACTCGCTCCAAGAGGGCCAATATTCATCCCATTGAATGTGTTAAATGGGCCAAGGGTAGCAATGTGTGTCCAGAAATCTACACTATGTATTTTTTTCCCTTTTAAAAACCACGAACTCTACTTGTCAGAATGAAGAATTTTCTTTCCATTTGTGAGAATTTTTTGCTCTGACTTCTCCACGTTTCGTCTCTGCTACATTAGTCCCAAATGAGCTGTAAATGGGATAATGTGGAGACGGGACGGATATGATGTTCAAGAGGGCAGAGCGGGGAGGCTGGTCATTTTCACTGTTGATCTTCTAATGACTTGTCCGGTCTTCCAGGTGGCTGGCCCAGTCATCAGTATTAGCATTTTAGACAATGTGCTCTTCCAGTTGGTAGTACCTCTGTCTTACGTACTCTTGCGTTTAACTCTGACAGGGCAGTGTTGGCAGAATTTTTCTAACCTCAGGTACAAAAGCAAAGCAAAACTGTTACATGGTAAATGAATCAGAACCATGTCTTGTCTCTCCTTGGAGAGAAACACTTTTTCCTTTTGTTCAGACAAATGAGATGAAATAAGGCAGGCATATATTAGGGAAAGAGATGAATCAGAATTTCCTTATGTTTCAATCAGTATTAAGTGCTGCTTTGACATATGTTTTCCACCGGGAGGGTGGAGCTGGCATTGTCATAGAGTAATTAGAGGCTTGTGCACTGAGCTGAGTACTGTCTATGCCCTTAAAGCAGACATCACAGGTAGTTAAGCCTTTTTGCATGGCAGAGATCCTCCTTGCTGGGGGTGACGGAGAAGTGTCTACAGATGTTTTCTGCAGCTGTCTCCCAGCAGGGACTCCCTCTTACTGTCTACTTTGGGTAGCTTCCTGCTTTCTTTCTTAGTTCTTCCCATACATATCCATTTCCCCACACTGAACATTCTGCTGCTGTTTATTCTGTTACACCTGCTTCCTTGGTCCCTTGACTCTGACCTAACTTTGTCCTCTCTTCCTTGCACCTGCAACCTGGCATGAAGATCACCTGGTCTCTTCCAGATTTCTTATCAAAACTCATCTTTTGGAAATACTTTAGTGCACTGTCATGCTCAGTGTATTTATAAAGATTAACATTTGGGTGTTCAAAAGAGAAAATAAAAACATTCACACACATGCACAATTGAAATAGGGGCCTTTTCTGTAATAAAAATCATCCATTATATGTTAACTATATGTAAAACTTAATACATTAATTTATTTAATAAATATTTATTGACTAAAAGTTCTCATGGGTTTAAATTAAAGAGTTTGTCTGATCTTCTACTAAACAATACCTCAGTAAAAATCAAAAGTTGATCCATCAGTACTGATGTTGTACTTTTTTGTTAATATGAGATAGATTGCTATTATACTGGAAACAATATCAAAGTCTAATAAAAACTATTAGATCAAACAACACATCTTGTCACAGAGAGGTTTTTAAAAATTTCATTTAGGAAAGCATAAGCAATACCTCAAATTTGTTATGTTATTTTCTTGAAAATTATTTTTCTCATGTATGTAATTCTACTCTGTCTTCTGTTTTTTTTCAGTAAAATTTTTTGTTTTCATATTGATTGTCCTGCTAGTATTATTTGCTTCTATTTCCTGTACTTCTACACACTCAATGAAATTATACAACCACAAAAAACAAAAAGTTTAAACAAAAGTTTAAAAAATGATAATTTATTCCAGTTCTTATAGTCAAAGATAATCTAGATAAGTAATGACAGTGTATTATACAATCTTTTTATTCGTTTAGTGTATGACATATGATTAAGCCTGAAAATGAACCCTTTGGCATCTTTACTTTCTGTCTATCTGGTTGTGGAACCTAGAAAAATAAAACAGACAAACAGACAAACAAAAATACCAATAGCTTATTGAAACAGTAATTTCTGCAGATCTGGAGAAAATGTCCACCCTGGTTCTTACATTAAGGATAGATTCTTGAGAAAAGGGAAATTATGCCATTGTACCATTATATCCTTAGAAGTAAATAAAGTGAAGGAAAAAGAAGTTGAAATGGAAGGAACAGGGCAGAGAATGAAAATATATACCAGACTTGGAGGCATCAACCTAATTCTGTAAGAAAAAGTTTTCCTGTATTATCTTGCATTTTTGTCAGAATATTTTTGTCTTCTTAATATCAGTGATCATATTGATCTTTTCTTATTTTGTCTTGGGTGAAAGTAACAACTATAACTGTAAACCAGTGTCATTTTTAAAATTTGTCCAAATGTGAAACAATAATGTTGGTATTTGTATTTTTGTGTTAGGATATGTTTGGAGAATGCCTAGACTTGTAATCTCTGCAGATATCTTGTTATTTTTTGTCACAATATTGGACAATATGTTGCTGAGGATTGCTTTGAACCAGTTAGAATTATTTTTTGTTTTTGATGCCTGAAGACAGAAGAAAATTAAATATAAGTTATAATAATGTGATGTAGCCATAATTTTAAAAAAACGCATTCAGCTACATAATTTGATACTTTAATTTATGGAGGAGAAACTAGCACACTTTATGAAAAAATATTCCACAGGCAAACAAAATTTAATGAACAATAATTAAAATATTTTAAAGTACTTTAAAAAGTTTTTGTTTTTAAAAAAAAGTACTTAAAAAGTCCTTGGGTGGAAATGTGCTCATTTCCAGAAACAAACACCTCTCTGGCATCATTACATCAAGACTAAAGGACCATCAGCGCCACTCAACCATCTAAGGGAAGAAGACTCGTGGTGAGCAAAGTGAACAAGTCTCTCCACTCCAGAATTTCTGCTTTGCAAATGAGACCTTTCCTACTTTGTAAGGTTGTAAAACAGAATTTCAGAGTCTGTTTTTCTCATGACTTTTTTGTAGGGCTTTTTCTCCTTTCTTTCACCCTGAGTATTAATGACAGTTATGTGCTGTCTAATGACATTCTGCTCAGTGAGGGACTGTGTATACCATAGTGTTCCCATGAGATTCTACCTCCTAGTGAGGTCATGGCCATCTTAGTTTGTGTAAGCACAGTATATGATGCTCATGCAATGACAAAATTGACCACCAACCTGTTTCTGTCATTAAGTGACACATGCTTGTTTACATTTTTATAATTCTGTAGTTTTTTCACATTGATGCAGCAAGAACAATTTACACAGAACACACACACACACACACACACACATTTTGATATCTATTAACATATTAGCAGTTGAGAAGGCAATCAACCATTCCACGTGCTGCTAGAAATAATTTTTCAAATATATATTAAGAGGAAAAAAATCCAAGGACCTATTTGTAGGAGTGATTCATTTGGAGTCAATAGTTTGGAGGACTCTATTCAAAGATCACTTAGAGTTAAGCAATAATTGAATGATATAGTTCAGTAGGAAGGGTTAAAATAAGTGGCCCAAATCCTCTTTCTCTATCTCTCTTGTTTCTTTCTGTCTGTCTCTTTCTTTTTCTCTGTCTCTCTGTCTCTGTCTCTCAATAGTTGATTACAAAATACAAAGACGATTCATTCTCTTCCAATAAAAGAAGATAGGTAACCTAGTTGATCATCATTGTAAGTGTGCTGGTAACTCTGCTGATATCAGGAAAGCCCTTATCTCTGAAATATTCATAATAAGATATCTAAGGGTTGTTTATGAAAAGATACTTCACATCATATGCCATTAGGGACCTGCATATTAAAACAATGCTGACCACTACACATATAGTGAAATGATCCCAATATACAACATTGACTTTACCAAATGCTGGCCGGGGTGGGAAGCCGTGGGAGCTCTCATTTATCACTTATGGGATTGGAAAACAGTATATTCCTGCTGGAAGATGTTTGGTAGTTTCTTACAAAAGTGTAATACACTTTTATTAGATGATTCAGCAAACTCACACTTTGGTATTTACCCAATAAATTGAAAACTTCTGTGCACATTTAAATCTGGCCATAGAATTCTATAGTAGTTCTATTTATAGTTGCCCCAAGTTGGAAGCAAGCAAGATGTCCTTCAGTAGGTAAAGAATAAACTATAGTCCATCTAGACAAAGATGTATTATTCAGTGCCTAAAAGAAATGAACTGTCAAGCTATGAAAGGACACAGAAGAAACCTAAATGCATGTTACTAAGGGAATGGAACCAATCTGAAAAGACTCATACTCTATGATACCAATTATATGTCATTTTGGAAAAGACAAAACTATGGCTCAGTGGTTGCCAGAAGTTAGGAGGAGGGAGAGATGAATAGGTAGAGCACAGCAGATTTTTAGCATAGTAAAGCTATTCTGTGTGATGCTACAATGGTAGACATACCTCCTTTTACCCTTGTTTTCAAGGGTATAATTCAAGGGTGGGTATACCCCTGAATATGTAATGCCAAGAATGAGTCCTAATATAAAGTATGGACTTTGGTAAGAATGACATGTCAGTGTGTATTTACCAATTATAATGAAACTACTCCGATAGCAGGGATGGTGATGGTTGTGGAAGTTGTGCAAGTGTGGGTACCAGGCTATACATGAACTGTCGATATTTTGGTTTTGGCTTTATGGTAAACCAAATACTGCTATAAAAAATGAACTTTTTTTTAAAGAAAAGGTTTTTTTGAGAAAGGGCTTTAACTGATTTCACTGGAGAAGAGATTTTGTAATTTGAGGGCATTTCTAAATATTGAATAGGTAGGACAAAGACTAAAAACAGAGGAGGGCAGTCTGATTTATATTTACATGAAATATCAGACTTGTCCATACAGGTTTTTAATTAATTTTATAGCACCTACCTATACTAGTGTAAAGCTAAGTCTACAAAATCAGTTTTTCTGGTAATAAACCTTTACTATTTGTAACTTATTTTAACCTATTCTAAGCCTTATTTTTATTACATAGCTGACATTTAATCTAAGCCAATGTGTAATTGTCATATTTCCTCTAAAACTGATAATTTCAAAGCCTTTTGAGCAGCCAGGTAGTGTGTTAAGATGGAACAACTTTTGGTGCTTGTTAGTTCCTGAGTTGTATATTATCTCATTAGACCATTGGCCTCTCTCTCTCTCTCTCTCTCTCTCTCTCTCTCTCTGTGTGTGTGTGTGTTTAGATCATTGCTCTATCATATCTGGCTTGATTTTGTCCAACAGACTGTCTAATGCTTGCTGAGTACCCTTCTATATTCTCTTCATGCATTGTCCTGCTAAGCAGTGGAACCTACAGAGTTGCCTCAGACACATTGTTCTGTGCCCTTAAGGCAGTCATTGTTCCTAAGTCATACCTGGTATGCAGGGTTATTCTGGGGTCCTCCCTCCTCTGTGGGATCTAATAGGAATTAAGGTAGTTTCCCTGAAATCTGGACTTCTCCACAACTATTTGTAATTGAACTTTTTGTCCCATAATGGGGTCTTGGTCCACAATAGATAGATAGATGGATAGATGATAGATAGATAGATCATGCATCTCTCTTAGGAACACACCAGTATCTAAATTCTTGCTGCTTCTTTTAATGGAACTTGAAAAGTCTATTCCTACCTTCTGTATTTTTTCATCCTGGAATCTCTGTAGATCTTGGGTTTTGACTTTTGGTTTTGACATTTTAAACTTTTTCTGCAGTCTCAAACTTTTCTTGGATGTCAAGGGTTTAGTTTCTAAAATGGGAGAAATTTTAGTGACTAAAAAATAGAATACATAGTCATTTAATATTTTCTCATCATCTATCATGTACTGATGAGGGAAATAAGAGATGTGGAAACATAAAATGGGTATGGAATCAAGAAGTACTGCTGAGACTAGTAGGTAGGGAGTTCTACTTCCCCCTTCTGTGATACTATAGTCCCACGCAAATCCCGGCGAAAAGAGATAAATACTGTAGTATCAATAGTAATAATGGCTACCGTATCTTTCTTACTTTCCAGACACTCCTAGTAAGCACTTACAAATTGTCTCATTAAATCCTCACAATACTGCAAGAGATATATACGTTTTCTTCATTTTACAGATGAGGAAATTGAGTTAGAGGGAGGAATAAGTGACACACACCAAGAATGGCAGGAACCAACATCCCCTTAATGATTATACTACACTAATTACACAAGAAAGATGGTTATTTCACAGAAATTATTTTAAAAATTAGCAGCTAAAATCAGCAACCATGGAACACAGTTTCTGTTGATCATGAATTCAGGAGCAATTTAACTAGGTAGTAATGGCTAAAGGGTTTCTTCATCAAATTGCAATTATGGTGTAGGCTGGGTCTGCAGCTGCCCGAGGGCTTCGTTCTGCTGCTGACTTTACTTCTAGGCTGGATGCTCACTCCGTGGTAACTTGTTCGGCTGCTGGCAGAAGCCTCCCTTCTTGGCCATTTGAGCTTCTTCATAGAGTTGCCTGTATTTCCTCATGACAAGAGGGCTGGCTTCCAAACACAGTGGGGGTCAGAGTAGAAAGAGAGACAGAACACACAGTATCCTTTATTATGAGGTGATTGGGTTGTAAGAATGCAGCTTCCATAAAGATTGGCATCCCAGTAGAAAATGGAGAGAGCTGCTGGCTAGCTCTTTCTGCCACGTGAGATACAGAGAAGTCAGCTGTTTATAAACTGGGTGAGGAACCTTACAGAACTTCACCAAGCTGAGACCCTGATCTCAGACCTCGAGACTCCAGAACTGGGAGAAATAAATGTTAAGCCACCCAGACTATGATCTTTGTTAGAGCAAATTGAACTGCATAAGACAGTTATGTAGACTAAGAAGGTGCACACATTTGCCATTATAGCTGCCGTTTTGGTTACTTGGTCAGTTTCATTTAATTCGTTATAAATCAATTGTTATGTCTAGCTTATCCTTTAGAATTTAAAAGTTAGTCTACATTTTTTGAAAGGAATGTAAAAAATATGTGGATATACTAGAAACCACCAGAATGGGCATTCTGTAGTCATCAAGAATGATATAATTTAATCCAGTCTGATTTCTAACTTGTTCTTTATAGATATGTATGAAAAATATTATCACATTTCTAAAATGACTCTGTTATGAAGAATATGCTGTATGCAATTAATTCTGTCTTATCCATATTTGTGCTGTTATGATATAGAACAATAATGGCTATTTATTTATTCATTTTTTTGATCAGGTCTCCTCAAACTGCCCAGGCTAGGCATGAACTTGCTATCTGCCTGCCTCAGCCTCCCAAATGCTGTGATTACAAGCATGTACCACTATACCCACCTCAATAAGAGCTTTGATGTTCAGTTTATGTCACTTGGAAATAACATTCTCAATTTATAAAGATAACAGTTTCCTGTTCTACAGTTGTGCCTGTATTTAATGTGTTTTTCATTTTCCTCCTTTGGATATTGAGGTCCCTCTCTGTGGTTAGTTCATCATCTTGTAATACAGTCATAGACACTTACTTTTCATAAATGTTTTTACATTCTACCCTCAGGCCACTAAAGAGTTTTGAGACCTTGGATATAATAGACTAAGTCTTAATTTCCTCATCTCTAAAATGGGATTAATATAATTCTTATTCTTTGTGATTAGGATGAGTAAGTAAGGAATTGCATATAAATTGTTTAGTACAGTGAGTGATACATAAGTGCTCAATATAGTTTGTTTGTAAAGTTGTTGTTGTCACTAATTATCTCAGGAAAGGCAGACATAGTACTTACCATAAAATATACATTGCTTTCTTTCTTTTCAATAGATAATTAACAAGGATGTGAGTTGATGGGCATTATGGTATATTTTTTGTGGGCATTATGGTATATTTTTTAAAAAGATCCTTCTTTTTGAATAAAACTTCAAACCAATCATCTATAAACCACCTAAGTTTCAAGTACTTGGTTTTCAAACAATTTATTCTTATTCCCTTAGGATCAGACCAAATGGTTTAATTGATTTCACTATTCCCTCCTAAGGTCAGTTGGTTAATGACAGTAAAACACTTAATTGTGGTAGAGTCACAGGTCAAATTTCTCAGCTCATTGTAGTTTACTGAGAATTTACTTTCAGTTTCTTTAGTTCAGTGTTGTTCTGCATTAAGTCAGATTTCAGACAACTGTGTTATCAATCACTGTGGCAACACTTACTCTGTATGTCCAATAATGCGTTCCAAAAATTATGTACCTTCTTTCATAATTCACATCTGTAGCTGTTTTCATTGTACAAGATAAGAAAGCATTATGCAAGTTCTGGGGTGAAAATGAAATGTACTAAAATACATAATTAATTTTTTAATAAATTTAGAAATCAGTCAAGGCACTATTTCCCGTACTTTTCAAGACCATGAGTCTTGGATTGAGTCTCTGGAAAATTGAATAATTTAATTTTTTGAATTCAAATAATTTGCATTCTTATTATGAACATTGTCACAGTTTAATGATAACACTGGAACATTCTGTTTTATGGAAAGTAATGAATCACCTGGCTGTTTACGAAGGCCGGGTATGATAGATGTGACAATTCACATAGGTAATTCCGTCAGGTAATTTGGCTTCAATTCACATAGACCAGGACAGTCCAGTGCTTAAAATTAATATCTCTTCAGCACATAAATGAATATTATTGTCCAAAATGGCTATATGTTTTTTCTATGTAAGCTGTTTTTCCAGGGAGCATAGTGAGAAAGGAAGACATTTTAAAAAATTTCTTTCTATTGGTTTGTTTTGTAGAGATTCTTAGTCCTGGATGTGCATCAGAATCATCTATGGATATTTAAAACATTCAGGTGCCAAGGCTGTGTTCCACATTTATCAATTTGGAATAGCTAGAGGGGGAAACATGCACATGCTTAAAAAACCTCTGTAATTTTAATGCACTATTGTGTTTGAAAATCACCATCTAGCTGACACTTTGGTTAAAGACAATACCAGAAGTCACTTTGTAATTTCCTTTTTTTTTTTTTGATAAAAATTTGCAGTGGAAATTGATATAATATCCACTGAACACTAAACAAGTTTGCCATGGCAGACATTTTGGAAAACTTCAAAGTCCATGTTAAAGGAAATGAGAAAAAACAAGGGATTTCTGTGTTACCCTAGTTGGAGTGAGAGAAATTTCTGGGAAAAGCTCTGTGTTTAGAGAAAATCTAGCAAGTCAAATGTGTGATGAATCTCAGTCCTACTTTTTGACAAACTGATGAACATTTTTAATTCCTTTCCTTGTGAACAATTTTATAGACTTGACTCCATGTGAATCAAAAATAATACTATGATTATACTTTTGACATAACTTCATTTTTCTGCTTAGAGTCTATTCTACAAATGAAATAATCTTGCATAGGATCTTAATATTATAAAATGATCTCATAACATTATCCCATATTGAATATTTCTTGAGATAGTTACAGAGTTTCACCCATAACCCTACACCTATTTATTAGGTTTATTTTCCCATAGTTTTGCATCTGTGTCCAGTGTCTAACACACATCCAGAGATCATTTATGTAAATTCCTCAGTAATAGCTGTTTTTCTTTCACCTTGACCTTACTGCCTTTGAACTGATGGAAACATGTGGCATGCTTTATTATAATTTTTAAAATATATACTTCCCGTGATTACCTAGTACTTTTTAGAACAGCAAGAAATATAGTAACTGAGAACTGAGTCCTTATTTCTATTCCTTTTGCTACCTCACATGATAATATCGCTGGATTATAGTTTTAAGCAATGACTTTGAAATGTAATCAATGTATCTTCATAGGCTGACAAAACTACCACTATCCCACTCCTCACAATTCAATTAGTCATTTTGTACTTGTGCTTTTCTGGTGTTAGGTTGCAAATGTATTAATCTGGAAGAACATCAGCTTGTGAAACGTGATGCTGCAGACTATAATGAATGTGAACTGAATAATGATAAAAATTAATATCATTTTTGGATGCATTGTTCTTAAAAATATGTTTTTCAATATAAAATAAGATACATACTCTCTAGCTGCAGAAGCTATATAGTTTTTAATAACTTTAAGTGATTTTTTGCATGTTTTATCTTGTTAAATGTTATATATAATCCTCAAATATACAAGGATAAAGTTGAAACTTGACACTTGAATGATTTTTAAAAAATAGAGAAAGAAATGTGTCTTTCTTGCTACAGTTAATAGTTTAATACCATTGACCATTTATTAGGAAACTATAGTACATCAGGAATTCTACTGACTGGTTTATGTATTATCTATTTTTATCTTTACAACAACCCAGGAAAGTAGGGTACCGTATTGTGAATGTGCAGACTGAGGCTTAGAGGAATGATGTTGCTGAAGACCATATAATAAATGGCACAGCGAGGGCTGTGTTTGGCCTCCAGTCTATTGAAGTTAAAGTTTCTTGCTTTTAATCGTGATCCTAGAATTTTATTGCTACTTTCCTATTAAAAAACTCATTTTTCTTTTTACAGTGTGCTTTTCTCTTTATCATAGCACTCATAGACCTAAAATCTCTGAAGATATGGTAAAGGTCCTAGGAATATTGATAAATTATACTTTTGCTGACAACTATCAAATGTATGGAAAGATGCATTTAAAATGAACAGTATTTATAAAAGTTCAAAAAATAATTGTTATGATTGGAATTACTGTTTTATTGTTTCTCAACTGTGGAACAGTGTACTTTTTACATTAAAGTTTGGGTTATAAATGATCATTCTCAGAGGACAGAGATTTGCCCAGACCAAATGGCATATTGCCTCTATCTGAAGCATACAGGTGCACTTTGATGCAACTGTATATGGACCATAGTGATGTAAATATCTTGTGCATTAGAAAGTCCTCAGAAAGCATAGCCATGGAAAGGTGAAATAGGATGGTATATGAGGATATTCAGAATTTAAACCAGTCCTCACATTTGCTCTTACTTGGCGTTTTGCTGGGTTTTCAGTGCTTCTGTAAAGGTGTTGTTTCTCTTAGTCCAATTTACTGGCCAGATGCCTGTGTCATAAAACCACCATCACCACCACCACTCCTGGTACTAATTAGCACCCCGTTTGTCAGCTTCAGCCCAATGGTGAGTACTTGAGTGGTTATAAATACTGTAAAACCTTTTCACCTGTGAAAGTAGCTCTTCCAAAGACAAAGGAAAAAAGCACAGCAGGCGGGAAGTCTGCATTATTGCCACCTGAGCTGTTCCTTTCTCTGGACAATTTCAAGCTTCAACATCTGTTCTGAGCACTACATTTATTAAACTAAATAACAAAATACATTCATCTGTATATAATAGTCTTCCCAGGGGACGTAGAATGGGATTTCCTTCTTTTATAAGAAAGTGAAACACAGTTGACAGAGTCTTGTGTCTGTTTAATGTCAAGGAAAGTAACCTGGGAAATAGGAAAAGAACTTATTAGGAAAGATTTTTCTCCCTCTTTGGCCATGGTATGACTATTGCTGAGGATATGCTTATGTGCATTCTCCTACAATTTTTAATTACTGGGTTTAATTGTTGGCAGGTGGGTAAGAGTTCTGTTGCATGTAATGCTTAATTGTTTATCCTTTGCTCTTTGTTAGAAATTGAATGCGTTTTGGAATGCATTAGTTTCAAAATGAGACTCAAGAGGTCTGTTGTAGTAATGTGTTCTTTTTCCTGCTAGAGGACAAAATAAACTCAGATTATAAAGTTCTAATTCTTGCAAGGTCAAAAACTTTCCTTGCAAGCAGAAATCATATGATGGCTCATGAGTATACAGATCACATTAAAATTTTTATTAAAAGTAAGAAAAAATTCCAGAGAAATGTATCCATTTTCAGGTGGATATAAAACTCCCTTCGAAATAGAAGACATCCATAAATAGTCCAACATTTTACATCCTTTTTCTTATCATAGTGGTGATCTGGACACTTGCTCTTTTGTCTACCTTCTTTGCTTTTTCCAGTCTCCTAAAGACTTCACTTGGATTTTGAACATGATTTCTCCACTCATAAGGCTCTCCCAACTAAAACTTTAGCCAGCTGTAGAGCTCAAAGGAAGTGGGTTGGCTTTTACAGAAGGGACTGGAAGAATGAAAAAGTCTAAAGGGCTTCTGAGGAATAAATATAACTGGTTGTAAGCATACAGAGAAAGTCACATCAAAGATGTGATTGTGGGTTAGGAATGGAGTTGGAATGCTAGAGGTAATGGAGAGTAGCACTTAATAGGAAGTGACAGGGACGAAGTTAGGAGAGTAGAACTTATGGGACAGGAAAAATAGTCTCTCTGTTGAACACAGAAAGAATATTACTGTAAGGATGTCAGTGAAGCACTGAAAATGAAGGAACAAGAAAAGCAACTGCAGCGTTCACTGTTTGTACCTGCATTAGGGATGTCTGCAGTGCATCTGCCATGATGGTCACATGTGCAGTAGTGACACTATTTCTCTCTTTTTTTAAAATTTTACTTAGAGAGAAAAAACAAAACAAAACAGAATAAAGGGTAGCAACAATACAGAATTCCAAGGAAAAAAGGAAAAAAAACAGCAACAAAAAATCCTAAGAAATTATTACTTGACAAATTACATACTGACTTCTTGGAAATAGTTGTTCAAATTACAAAGTTAAAACCTATAAAGTAGACATACAAACAGTGAGACAGTTAACAGTTCTGCTCCATGATCTGACAAAAACAGCAATATGGTCATCCATCTTACCCACTCAAATATACATTCAATTATATCAAAAGGGTAAAATTAAACACAACCAAACAGAACAAAGCAGATCAAAGAAAGCAATGTAAGAGACATAGATTTCAAAACTAGACAATCGGAGATGTTCACTCTCTATCTTATTGACTCTTGTTTTCTTCCAAATAGTTATCCATATTGTCACATATAGGGAATTCACATGAAACAACATAGTATGGAATTAATCTGAGCAGGACGAGGAGGGCATTTCAGGTCTTCAAGACCAGACATTAGGGAAGTCAAGAATGGCTGTCATAGTATCTCTCATTCTCCTAAAAACAGCTGTCCATACCTTCATACGTGTTGAACTTAAACAAGACAAAGCTAGCTAAAATCACTTTGAACAAAAAGTGATAGTTTTGCTGGATTTCACATCATGACATTATGGAATCAGCACTGGATATTGCAGTGGCTCTTTTTCTTCAAAGCAGTTGTTCATTTCAACATGTGTTATATAGTTGGTTCTTGTAAACTGTTTATAAGCTCTACACATGCATGAGTCTCTACATGTATGTCTGTCCTTTCTGTATTAGAGGTAAAAAGAAAAGAAAGAAAGATAAAACAAAACAATTCCTAGAAAAGCATGAAGCAAAAAACTCACATAAAACCACAATACTAGGTGATCTACAATGGTTCCCATGATGTCTCAGCAGTATATAACAACATTAATAAAAATGAAGCATTGGAGACATTATAAGACTTCAAAAGCAAGTAATAATCAAACCAGAGTGGGTATCTTAGTGAATCTTGTCATCTTCAGTGTAGTTGCCTATACTCTTAGACTTGATGCTATACATCATAACAGATTTAAATAAAATCAGTCAATACAAAGTAGCAATCTAACAAGCCAGATTCAAATAAGATCAGTCATAATAAGACAGTATAAGTTATAAAGGGCTTCAGATTAAGTTGATAGGAAATTAGGGATGATTACCATAATATGTCCTCTTATTTTCGGGATAGCTGACCATGTCCTCAAGTCTAGTGTAAGTAGACAAAGTGGAACAGCACATAATCCATCCAAGCAGAGTGGTGAGAATAATGTAAATTTTAAATCTTGTTACCCAATTAACAATATCCCCTGCCTCCCTTTTTTAGACAGTTCCTCCCCTTTCACTCCCATGAGGTGCACTGCTTGTTTTGGGTCCCACTGCCTCCCTCTAAAGAGCATCTCAATGGACCCTATCTCCTGATCTACTCTGCCTGTGTTTCTCTCTGTTACGATTTCAAGGCCATATATACTAGAGATTACAGCCAATCTTCTCTGCCTTATTTCAGCTATTCTGTTTTTCTGCCATTGGTTGTCTATATTTCTGTTCCACTCCACTATCTGCCTCTCTGCCACCATTCCAGAAATCCTCGTATTCTTGTTT
>PVJX010006785.1:24003-75287 GCA_004027295.1 Dolichotis patagonum
TGTAGGGTTGGACTGGTGGTCACAAATTCTCCTAGTTCCTCTTTGTCATGGAAGCATCTTGTTTCTCCATTAATTTCTAGAGAGAGTTTTGCAGGATACATCAATCTGGGCTGGAGATTGTTCTCCTTCAGCACTTGAATTACTTCACTCCAAGCTCTTCTTGACCTGATGGTCTGTGTCGAGAAGTCTGCTGTGATTTAATGGGTTTTCCTTTATAGGTTATCTGTTTCTTTTCTCTGATGGCTTTTAATATTCTGTTCTTATATTGAATTTCTGGGATCTTGATTATTATGTGTCTGGGTGTAGCTCTGTTTTGGTTGTAGGTGGCTGGAGTTCTGTATGCTTCATATATCTGCACATCGTTTCTTTTTTCTATGCTTGGGAAATTTTCCTTAATAATTTCTGTGAATAGACTTTTCAATTCCTCTGTTTTGACTCCTGCTTCTTCATTCACATGCTTTATTCTTAAGTTATAGATCCTCTTTTCATCTTCCAGTCTTTGTATCTTTACTGGCTGCTCCCTTGTTATTTTTAAGAGATCTTCCCTTTCATGGTCACACATTGCAAGCCTGTGTTCAATTTTTGATAGTCTATCTTTGGTTTCTTTCAAGCAGTTTTGCCAGCTTTCTATGGAGTCTTTAGTTTCCTGATAATCTCTTTGAATCTGCTTCATGAATTCTAGGTTTTTCTGTAATCTTCATTAAATTTTTCTCTCCTTTGTGTTCCTCCATTCTTCTGTGTGTGTCTTCTTGAGAGGTGCCCAGCCTTTCTTTTATTAATCTACTTATCTCTTGTTTAATTTGAATTAATATTTCAGTTTTGGTACCACTTATGAGGTCCTGAAGATATCTCTTTATGTCCGCTAACACTGTGTTTGATGTTGCATTTTTGCTGACCTCAATCTCTTTTGTATTTGCCTCTCCTGGATTGATGTTCTCAGGGTTGGGGGCTGGGAGTGTTTTCTTATTTCTCCCTTTCATCATGTTTTTGGTTCCTCCCATAGAAGTGTACACTGTAATTCCCAGACCCTTTTCTTGTTGGTTAAGGCTCCTATAAAGGGCGAAGGCTAGGAGCTTTTACTCACTTCAATAGGCTATCAGAGATTAGAATTCATGCATGGTCAGTGTGCGCTGGCTTCTCCCCTCCAGGTCAGTCAACCTTTGCAGGCCTTCACTGCGTCAGTGTGTGTGGGTCTCAGGGAGTTAATTTGTAGTGCCTCACTGGGTCCTGGACACGGTCGCAACCTATTCCAATCAGATTCCACCAATCCACTAGACGAGGGGAGCAACCCACTGAAGCCACTTCCTTATGGAGTTAGGGCTGTCCTGCCCAAATCCAACATGTCGTCCAGTCGGTTTCCCCTCTCCCGTGGGAGGTCCTTATTCCCATCACTCACCGCATGTTGATGCCGGTCCCCGAGAACTGCTGGGCTCCCCCACCTCCTACTTCAGCGTTGCTGCTGTGCGGATTCACGGTGCCTCTGGGTGGACTGTGTGCAGGACCATTCCGGGCGAGCTGCACCCAGGGCTGTTCCGCTCTGCACTCTGGCGACTCAATCCAGTAGCTTTGGCACGGATCGCTTTGTCAGGTCTCCAGCAGGGATTCAGTTGGCTCGAGGAGGGCTCTGTGCTCGCTGATCTTAGCTTCTCTTACGGTAGACCCAGGACCTCATATTTGAGCAGTTTTCTGCACTTTAGTTTCTTCGTGGATTGTGAGAGTCCATCTCCCTCTGTTTGGGTCTCTCCAGCGTGTTTTATTCTGGCATTTGAGCTGTCTCTCTCAGAGAGGGTCCCTCTCCTGCTACCAGTCCACCATCTTTGGACTTCTGCCCAGGACACTATTTCTCATCATGACCCAAATGTGATTGCATGTTCATGGGATGTACTCGACTACTAGCTCATCTGTTCAGTATCTAAGGGACAAATACAGGCTTGATCCTTTGTAAAAACACACCTGTCTTATGAAATGCAACGAAAATATTGAAAGCTATAAGTTGCCATTTTGTTTAACAAAAAAAAAAAAACCTTTTATTTGGCCAAGTTGAACAAGAAGTGTTGTATTTCATTTGCAATAAACTTTTAACTATGAATTTTATAGTTAAAAGGGGAGGTCGAGTTTGTCTGTATAAAACAGTTAAATTGACGATTTGGATTGCTAACAATCTGTTATAAAGTGGTTTGTGTTTCTACTCCTTTATTCTCATCTTTGTCCTTTTAGATTAGTCATAAACAAATTAAAAACTGAGACCACCTATTTAGAATTTCTTCATAGGTTAAAACTCACCACATTCTCACCTATTTCACCCTGTTTAGCTTAAAAGTACTCATGCTGCTTACTTTAGCATCTGTCGCTGCATCTTTAAAGAACATCTACATATTACACCTTAGCTTATGGTATTATTTATTGTATTTTTCATTGCTACAGGTAAGGGTTTTAAATGTTTCTCCTATTGTACACTTTCTTTTTCCTCCCTTGTACTTCTAAAATATTATGGTGTAAATTTATATAGATCCAAATTAAATATGATGATGTAACTATTACTCAACACTGAGCCATGTGGTTACTTTATAAATTTTAAATGATAATTATCACATATATTCAAGACGTGGAGACTTGATAGACATATATATTACATGACCGTCACAATCAAATCAAGTAACACACCTCTCCCCACTCATCTTGTGCCGTATCACCCAGACCTGTTATACTATAACTGACAACTTGTGCCACTTGGTATCCCCTCATTTTCCCTAGGTGCTCCAAGCCCTGGTAAGCACTGTTCTATTCTTGGTTTCTGAGTTTGACATTTTGTTTCACATATAAATGAGACCATACAATTTCTGTCTTTTTGTATTTGGCTTATTTGACTTTGCATAATATTCTCCAGGTTCACTCATGTTCTGTAATTGGGATAAGTTCCTTTTATTTTCTCTAAAGTTGAATAGTATTCCTCCATGTGTGTGTGTGTGTGTGTGTGTGTGTGTGTGTGTGTGTGTGTGATGCATGTCAATTTATCTGCCAACAGACATGTAAATAGTTCGACTTTGTAAGAATAATGCAGTTAATATGATGGTACAGATATCTCTTCAAGGCACTAATGTCATTTCCTGTGAGAATATATACTATGCTCATTATATTTCCCTTTTATACAAAAGTGGGACAATGGGTGCTAGGACTATTTAATGAACAGTATTCTTAAGTAATATGTTTGGAAATTGTGTTACAGGAATTGTTCCTCACAATTTTGAAGGCACTATTCTATTAGATTTGATTTTTATTATTTCCTGAGAGATGCCCAAAGCTCCTCTAATACTTGACTGTTGCTCATTACTTTTCCCTCTCCTCTGGAAATGTGCAGAATCCTGGCTTCACCTCCTTTGTTCTGTGCTTTCACCATGGGATGTTTTATTAAGCTAGGCATTTGGAAGCCTCACTCAATTAAAAATTTGTGTTCTTCAGTTCTAGGGAAGTTATTTGTTTCTTTACTGTTTTTCTACTTCTACTATTTCTTTCTCTGTTATTATTTTACTTTCATTTTTCTTCCAGAAGTAACTAGTTGAGGCTCTAATTCTTGTTTTTTGTGAATTCTGCATGGGGTTATTTGCTTTCTTTCTTTCTCTGTGGTCAGCTTATAATTTTTAATAGTACTAGTTCCCTTTGAAATAGTCATTTGTCTCAAATGGGCCTACTTTTGGTATATTATTCTTAGGAGTTTACTATAAAGGTTTTTTCCTACACTTGAAAGTAAAGAAAAAAATCTCAAAATATTAGCAAACACAGTCAAACTTTGATCTAACATTTATTATGTAATACTCAACTAATTTCAGACTTTTACTCTACGTTTATATAGTTCATACATTTTAATCCACTACATGGATTGGAGTACCACTAAAAGGAAATGTGAGTTGGTTTCATGATAGTGATGACAAGAGTAAGAAATCTAGTTTAATTGTAACACACAGATACAAACATATTGAAATAATAATTGCCAACAACTCAAGAGGCATAACAGTTTAGATCTTAAACATTCTGGCATAAAAACTGCCAATAGTATACACAAATCAATGGTAACACATTACTTTTGAAATGCAATTCTATTTAATGAATGCAACAAGAATGCACTGATTGTATTTGTTTGAAAAAAAATGTTTCATACATTTGAATAGCATAAGATGTTTTTTTCCCTTTTTCATTTGTGGCACTAGAAAGATTTTTCAAACATTGGAACTGCTGCCAATGTTATAAATTATGACATAGACACATGAGAATTGTGTTGAGTAATTACAAGGAAAAGAGTAATGTACAAACATCTTTCAAATATCAAATTGATCCACAAGGCTTTCTTCATTTTCTCTTAAACACATGGAAAATGTCATTAAATATTACCTAAAGTTATTTTCTATATGGCTATTTTGGGAAGAAATGTGAATTGTAAAAACAAGGCATTGCCTATTGTGGTTAAAAGACATTTCTCTGTAATGGATGCTATCATTAAATTGTGTGTGTGTGTGTGTGTGTGTGTGTGTGGTGTGTGATCAATACCTGAGAGAACTAAACCTATTCAAAGACATAAAAGTAATAAATTTCTAATATTTGATGTCAAAGACAACCTGAAAACTCTAGAAGCTTTTTCTCCAGAATTGCTTTTAGCATTTTAGGATTCTGAGTCAATGTACTTACACAGAACAACAATCTTTGAGGTAGGTTCTCTGTGACCATATCTTTGTTCTTCTTAGTTAAATACAGATGAATTAATATGAGTGAACCAGAGAAGCAGGTTTTTTGTTTGTTTCTTTATTTGTTTGTTGTTTTTGCTTTGGGTAATTCCACTATGACAAAAATCTTTGCTTCTTTTTTTAAAAGTATGTAAGTTTTTAAAAATTATTCAGTAATGCCTTTTTATGTAATGAGAGGGACTTTTCCCTCTGCAGTTAGAATTCCTGAACAATAATTTGCACAGAATGAGGTGGCACAAAAATGGGGGGGAAAAGCAATTGCCTTCACCTTTGTCAAGGGTTCAATTATCTAGCAGCTCCTCTATTTGGATCAGAATAATTAGGAAATAAGTAAGTCCCATCGCTTTCCAAAATGTATACCTGAGCTATGCTGAAGAAATGTTACTTATATTCACACACACACCTCACAATATAATTTACCTCTAGCTTGTTTCCTCTCTTATCCACAAGCTCTCTCTAGCATTGTGAATACTGATTAGATACTTAGTAACTAAAATATAAATTATTCTTGCAGTATAAATGATTAGTTCTGATTAGATATTAATAATCATGTCTTTTAAACCAGACAAGTTAGCTTATTATATTGTTTATCTTCAAGTTCTTTTATTATTAATACTGACATTATTCTTCCATCATCGTTCTGTAGTTTTACTGGTTTGTGATTTAGCTGTGGCTTGGGTCTCTCTGTCTCTCTCACCTATCTGTCTCTGTGTCTTTCTCTGTCTTTGTCTCACCTCTCTCTCTCTCTATCTCTCTCTCTCTCATTGGGTTTTGGGATCTGAAGTGTTATTTGAATTCTATCTCCCTTTTCCTTTCTCATATTGCTTATATATAATCATCTCCCCTTATCACAGGGGATATATTCTAAGACCACCAGTGTGTGTTTGAAATTGCAGAGCATTAGAGCCCATATACTCTCCATGTCTTTTTCCTACAATGCCTACCTATGATAAAGTTTAATTTATAAACTAGCAATAAAAATAAGTCAGCAATGGGAAGAAATTAACAGCAATAACTAATAATAAAATAGAACTATTACAATAATGTGCTGTAGTAAATGTTATTTAAAACTTATGTATTGGGAACTTTCCATGTAATATTTTTGGACATAGTTGAAAACAAGTAACTGAAACTATAGAAAGCAGAATCCCAGATTATAGGAGATTGCTGTATACTGTATCCTTTATTAACCTATAATTTACCCCTTTATCATAGCTTCTCTACTGCTGATTCTTCCGGTTTTTTCTTTGAGCAATCTTAAATCACCTTCTATGTATCAAAGGAGATATGTGGTCAATGCATGTTTGGATTCTATATTAACAGTGTCTCAACACTTAGTAGGCATTTGATAGATGTTCACTGAATTAATGTAAACCCACTCTAATAAAGTGGCATTCTGCAGTTGTGAGAAAATTAATGCTCTTTTGAAGAAGCCTGATTTATGCTCAGAAAGCAGATTAGACAGAGAGAGAAGTGAGCTTATTAATCTTAACGTCAATGTATAGTTAATTTTGATGATGGCTGTTTATCACTTGGAAGGTAATAGCACACATCTCTCTCCTTAGTGAGATTAGGCCCTTCTACAAATGTTCTAAAAGTTAAACAATGACTTCAAATGGTGGCAAACAATTGTTTCCCTTTAAGTTCAAGTTCCTATGCTATTTCATCCATTTTTAAAGTTTATTAGGCTCTGGGGACATTATTAGTGAGAAAAGGCAGTCATCCCAGTATTGGTGCTGACTCTATTTCAGATCTCTCATTGACCATATTCTGCTCCCATGGACATCTTTAATGGCCCAGCTCCTTAGTCTTCCCTGTCATTGTTCTTTCTGACTTCACTTGAATCTTTGTTGGGCCAGAATTTTCATTGGTGACTTTTATATAATCATAACACTGTAGACTGCCTTGCACTTTTAGCCTATAGTCTCATACCTACAACCTAGAATCTTGTGCCTTCTATAATGACTTCATACCGACCAATTACCCATTTCTTTGTTCTCCTAGGCTGTAGAATATCTGCAAAGAGTCGCTGGAATGCGTTAATTTGACTGGCTATGGCTTCTAATGTATTTTTAAATCCACTACATGCTTCAGACTTTCAACCTCATTCACCTGTCCCAATCTTGTCAGATAACCTCTCCTATTTTCCAAAAAGTGCAAAGGCCATTGCTTTATTATGAAGTTGCTGCATTTTCGCCTTCTTCTATTCACAAGTACGCCTTATTTGTATCGATCTTTCTGACTCTTTTCCTGTCTTTATTTGGGGATGATGTACTGCTCCCTCTCTCTGAAGGTGGCTACAATTCATTGCCTCCTCAAACCACTGTTCAATCATTTTCCTGATTAAAAGCAACTTTCATCTTTCTGTTTCCAAACCTTTCTCTCCTGCAACTTGAAAAAACACAAAGTTTCCATTCCCTTTCATTGCCATCAAACTTTTGGATTCAGAATTAGCAACTATCATTGCTTAGTAATTATGCACCCTGACTTCAAGCCACTACTTATTCAACTTTGCCATTTTGCATTTCTTGAAATTCTACATTTAAATTTATAGACGAGACATTGTCAAATCCAAACGTTTTCTCCTTTTATACTCTCTAACCATTGACTTTGTTTTCCATCTTGTCATTAATATTCGTTTTCCCTTCGCTACATTCCTCCAAATGATATTTTTCTTAGTAGAAGATGCTTCTTACAATGTCCTTCCCCTTTCTACCTTTTAACCTTACTCTGGTTGCAAACCTTGTACTCTTAATGTAAGAATAATGTATCATAAAGTGCCTTTACATATCTGTACATTGGTTGAAAGTCAGGATAAGCTTTATCACAGCCTGGCATTGAAGACTAGCAACCTGGTTACCTTTCTTATCTTGGTTGCTACCACATTCCAACCAGGGTCTATGCTCCAACCAAACTCATTTTCTCACTTTAACTAAAATAGTTTCCAAGATTAAAATACTTTTCTTTCTTTATACTGTCTAAAATATCTATGATTGGAAGAAGTTACTTTTGGAAGCTACCACAAAGCTTTTGCTAAAACTTCCAAGCATCTGTGATGAATAGAAAAATTAACTCCATCCTGCTTGCTTTGAAAGATCTTTCCTTGATTGGAAAAATTAATATTCATTAAGTTCCAGAGAAGATGTCCACAGGAAATTGGTGTATGTTAATGAATATCTAGTGTGTCAAGGAGCTGGGCTTATTGATTACACACATGAAAAGACAGCCTGAGTACAAAAAGGTCCACACAGACTGTGCATTAGGACAGTATGCTTAGCTTCAGCTTTGAAAGCTTTAACTAGCTTTAATACGGTAACGGCTATAACTGTAATGATTTAAAGTGTAAAAACTTTAATACAGAGCACATAACTTATGAGATTATTTTATAATATTTACCCAAAGAGTCAAATGTAAAAGAGTGTGGGAGATCTGTCCACACAATAGAGACCCAAAGAGTCCAGCTGAGGGCCTGGGTACATGGCAATGTACTCCATGAGTCCAGCTGAAGACCTAGAGTCCATGACAATGTCTTATGCAAGTCTGTAGCAAGGATCTGCACTGGAAAGACTCAAAGATCAGTGGTGGAAGCGAGAAAAACTGCATCAGTGGAAGGAAGGCCCGGTGGCAGCAGGCCGAGGGATCTGTATTGGAGCCACAAAGTAACACTCAAAGGTAAGGACCAGAGCTCCCCCCAAAAGAACTGCAGCCATTCTCAGCAACAGGGAGGACCAGAGCTCCTTCCGCAGTGAAAACAGCTGAGTTCATATCAGGAAAACCAGCATGACAAACTTCTGAGGGAGAATCAACAGCACACCGTCTTCCCCTCTAAGTCTTTTTTCATGCTGCTGGCAGCCATCACAGGGGGACCTTCTACACCCAGGACCACACTGATTCAGTTCAGCTGGGTGTTCCAAATTGACCATTAGTTATTCCATCACAGTAACTTTTAAAAAATTAATTAAGACACTCCTAATTGTGAGAATTAAGTAGATGTTTTATTAGTATTCTTAAAATCATAGTAAGCTCATTTTAACATCAAATCAGTGATACTTTTGCCTTAGAGTGTGAAATATAATTATTTTTCATAATGTAGTGGCCCTTGTCCAATTTTAAGATATAGAAAAATTCATGTTAGGTGACTATAATTACTTTGTGAGTTACCAAGTTAATCAATATCATATATATTCCTATTTAAAAGTTTTCAAAGAGAATCATGTGTACTGAAAGAAAATATATTATATATGCCTTCACTCTAATTGCTTGATAAAAACACAAGCAAACATAGAATCTTTCCATGAAAGATGTTTACCCAGATACGCAGTGGCCGTTTCTGTCTTTCCCCTCTTTAATAGATTGTTATTGGATTCAGGTGTTAGGCTACTTTAAATATGTCATATTATATCACAGTATCATATTCTTGGGAAAACAAGAGCACTCTGTGTGTGTGTGTGTGCACACGTGTGTGCCAAATCCCAGATGTTATAAATACCAATGGCTTGCATGCTTCATTTTAAAATGTGTGTGAACTGAAAATTTTTAGTTCCCTCAAATATTACAAAGTTTACAATCACAACTGAAATGACTACAGTAAATAGCAGGAAAATTTCATTGTTTTTATAACTGAGACACATTTCTCTGTGAAAAGCTATTATTTCAGTTGAAATGATTTTAAATAACTTTTGGTTTTTGTTTAAGTGCCAGCTTTGAACCTAGGCACTTTGCATTGAGAGACATCTCCAGTCCTTTTATCCAAATTAGTTTTGAATGAAATATGTCTTACCATGAAGTAGATTAAAAGCTTTGGGATATTTCATGGCAATATATTGAGAAACTCTTTGCAATAACTCAGAAAGAATCAAAGTTTGAATAGTTATACCATAGATCAAAAATATCTGAAGCATAAGATCTTATTTCATGCTTTTTTTTAGGCTCATGCATGTCACTGTAGAAGGTTGAAAACTTCTTTATGGTTTGGCATCCTCTTTCTCATCTGGTGAGAATATCTGTGAGGATAATGAAGTTGCATCCGCCCCAGGCATCTTCTATTGGTCTCTGTTCCAAGATTGTGAAGAGCTCTCCTGTGTGGTTGGCTTCGAACTTGGAAGACATGTGAGTGTTGTGGCTTTCACAAATTAAAGACTGGATGCTCGTCCCTTTTATACCAGCCTGTGATCCTTTGGGATGCAATTTGTCTTCAAAGATGTTTTCATGTAGGAGGGGGCAAAGCCTGTATGTACTGAAGTTGTACTACTGCCTGGTGTCTCTGTGTCATTGGACATAGATTGCCTGCCTTGCATCTGATATAAGTGCTTTATAGTTTTTAAATTGAAGGTCCATTTTCCTTTATGTGGAATTCCTTTAGTCACTAGGTCCTCTCTCGTGAACCCAAGTACCATTTCTGTGACATTAGGGATCTAATGAAGCATTTCTAGGATGCCTGAAAAATCTTTGAAATTACTATTTCTCCTAAGAGAAAAAAAAAGAACAGAAAAGCTGGAATAGTCTGTGAAATTTCTAAATGTACACAAGGTGAAGATAACAAGATAAAAAATGATTTTTTAAATTAGACTCTCCCTTATCCTTTGTCCACTTAGACAGCTGAGAATAACTAGCTCTCTCTATTCTGTTCACAGAAAATGCCAGTCTCTATCCAGAGCTTGTCGGGCAAGCGAAGCTAGAAATCTACTAACCAGCCCTGCAGTCCGGCATGTTTGAATGGTTCTATTACCATTTCCTTGTATGCTTAATACAGCATATTTCCAAAGTGTTTTTGTCAATTATTTTTGTGATTAGGTAATTAAATTCATAATCTATGAGTTAATGTAGTCTACTGTCTGGTGTATTTGAGCGGTTCTAATACCATTGGCTTGTGTGCTTAACACTTTGTACTTCCAAAGTATTTTTTTGTCAATTATTATTATAATTAGGAAATGTAATTCATAATCTATGACTTAATGTAGTATGATAATGAAAAGAAAGTTGTTTCCATGATAACTAATTAGAATGCTCTGGAAATTTTTGATAAAGGCAAGTAGCTAAAAGTACTGTTTGCTGTCAAATTAGGTATAATCAAGCCACATACAAACCACTGGAAAAAAATATTAGAATGTAGATTTATCTTTCTAAAGCACTTGAAAATTCTTTCACTATTTAAAAGGTACTGAGTAGAAATTATATATAATACTTTATATATATGGTTGAATATAAAAATGAGAAATTACAACTAGCAATTCATACATATGTCAAGAAAAATATTATCCTATGTAATAAATCATCTACATCTTTTTTGGGTTTCCTGTTTTTTTCAATCATTGTCTTGAATCATATAAGACTCTGCCTATTATGAATACATTAGTCCCAGTAACTGTCTTTTGCTGCTTATTTTAATGTAGCATCTACAGGTCCCACTAATGAAAGTAGATTCATTCTGGGTCAGTTTGAATTTCTTTAGAATGCTCTACTTTTCTGAATGGAGCTTGAACTACCTTCCTAATATCCTCTCTCACTCTTCCATATATCTCTAATTACAGCCACAACTGCATTTTGCTACTCACTAATTGTGTCATGGATTTCATGCTTCAAATCACACTGGTTGGGATTCTGTCAACTCCCACCCGTCTGATGTATGTGCTTTGCCCTCTAGCAGAGTTCTCAAATACTCACCTCCAATGTATAATCAAGCCACCAAGGCACTCCCTTACTCTTACATAATTACTTAATCTTACCCCTATGATTCATGTAGGAAACTTTATCTCCAACATTTGTCTCTCTTATTTAGAGTCTAAGCTCTTTTCTCTCAACTACTTGGTATGTGATAAACGTGTGCACCATGAAGTAACAAAGATCAAATTTGTTTCACACTGAAGGTTGAACTGGAATCTTCAGTGAATTAAAACTCCCTCAAATGCTGGCAAATTCCCTGGTCATTCTACCTTAAGCTACTTTCTTGCCAAATTCTTTGAATTTATCGTCTCTACTTCCATATTTCTCATTAATCTTAGATTTTCTGTATTTCAATTTTAGCACTTGAAAATTTGTGGAAGAATTTTAAGAAGATGGTAAAAAACTACTGACAGAGAATTCTACTAGGAACAGAACTATCAAATGGTGGATTTGGCCAGATTGAATTTAAGTCTCTCTCTCCCATCAATATTCAGTGAGTTATCTTTCAGCAGGTATTAGTTCCCTCACAAATTTATGGTGCCCGTCACATTCCACTATATGGTCTGCCATTGATTCTACTCTGTGACCATCATTCTCTTGCAGAGCCTCTCCTTCACTGCCTAATTAGCGGCACACAAGATCTGCAGGATAAAAGCAAGTTGCTTATCATCTACTTTCTCACAGAGCCACAGTTATGAGGGTGGGTTCTGCAGAACTGGAGGTTTGTCCTGGCAGGTGGCTCGACAGGGTTACATATTTCCACTACTATTCTCTATTGTAGGTAAACAAAATGATAAAATTGTATGCATGTGCTTTCTACTATGTAGCCAAGATCCACAACAGAGGGCAGTGTGCTTCTCAGTGTGTCATAAGAAGACAGAAAAGACAGATGTAAGCACTGCGTTGCATCCTGTTATAGTTTAGATGTTCATAGCCTGGGCATCTGGAAGGTGACTGGATCATGGAGGTGACAGCTGACTTGGCCTTAGGAGGTGAGATGTGGAAGACACAGGTCACTGAGGATGTAAGCTAGAAGGATTTATCTTCCTCCTTCACTCCTTCCTTCTCTGATTCCTGGCCACCATGACCTGAGAAGCTTTTCCCCATTATGTCCCTCTGCCATGCCTCATTGCCTGGGAATCAGCCAACCCTGGATGATAACTGTCAGCCTCTCCTCCTTTGTTTTGAATATTTTGAACTATCCATGAAGAAAGTGACTAATCCATTGTAGAATTCACTCAGAAGGTCTGAGATGAAGATAGTGCAGTGCATCTATCTAGGTTACGGTTCGGCATGAAAGCCAGTAGTGTCATATGTGTCTCTGCCATTTGCTGAGTCTTAATGGATATAAATGCAGCAAAGTCTTAGGTACTCAAGTTGAATGTTAATTTCTGTTACAAATCTTGTTAACAACAGAATTCCTTACAATGTAAGAGCACCAGCTTTGTTACTGATGGAATAATTAATAGGACTACCAAAGTCACAGAAATTACTGAGGTCCTAGAATTTGTAACCACTAACATTCAATGTCATAATTCCTCTAGACAAGTCTGCTCATTCTCATCAGTGGGTTATCATTTATTTCTTTGTTGATTATTTCCTAAAGATATTTTAATGATTATATTCTATTATGAATGGTTAAAGAATTGAAGCCTTGTGTTCTTTGTGATTTCATGCATCTGATAAATATATCTACAGCTATTTTTGTTGAAAAAATTTGGTTTCAGATTTCAATACAAAGAACACAAAATAACCATATAATTTACTTTTATATTTATACAAGCCAAGTCATGAAAGAAATTTGCATGGTACTTTGAAAATGTATACTTAGTAGGGTTAGAAAATTATTTGGAAACATGATTCCTGGGACTCTGGTTATTGCTAGTGGGCTGTGTGTGTCTGTGTGACAGAGAGAGAGAGAGAAAGAGAGAGAGAGAGAGAGAGCAAGAAAGATAGAGTTCTAAAATAATATGGATGAAAACATAGTATGTCAAAAATCTACAAAGTCAAACAGAACAGAGAATAGAGACAAATGAACACTTTGGAAAAGTTAATTTATAAAACCATTTGAGGTGTGTGGGTTAGAAGCACAGTTATATCTTTAACACACAAAATTGCTTTTCACTTAAAGTTCTTGTCAAACAAAGCTGCATATATCAGACACTTAAAATGGTAATTGATATTAAACTAGTTATTGCATGAAGGCAACCAGTCCCTTTCAACGTACTGTTGGCAGTGTCTATAACCTGCCATTAGTGATGATTGCTTATGTCCTTGACTAAGAGAACAGAACATTCTGGTAGATAAAGTTAATTGATAAAATTTAGAGGTATAATTTAATGTACCAAAAATGTCACATGGAAGACAGAAATTAATATATATTCATAACAAAATTACCCCTTGCCTCTTTGAAAGCAGGAACAAAGTGATTCTGGGATGGAGAGGAATTCAGATGAGAGCTGAGGGATTTGCCAGTTACACAATTCCCTTGTGGCCCAAAGGGTTTGGTGTCTTGCCCGAGGCAATATTGTCATTCTCAAGTATTCTAAAGCCCTAAACAATTTGCTAAACTCCCTTCCAAAATTGTATGCATGAATGATAATGCAAGGGATCTGGGGAACTCTAGATGCCATATTATTAATATCTGGCATCCAATATTTCATTCAGAAAATAATGACTAGTTCCTTGGACCCTCAGCAAGAAACGAAAACAAATGTGACTACATTTTATAATAAGTGACAAATTTCCCCTTGTTCCCTCTTAGTATTCATTTTGATACCATTAGTCAGTACTGACCTCCTGATAATAAATCTTGATGTTCCCATGAATGTGAAAATATATTATTCCTGTGTTGTCTAGTGTTTTGTATGCCTTATTCTTTGTTTCAAAACAACTAGAAGATTCTAGGGAAAGCATTTCATTTAAATTTAGCTATTTTAACTACTTTGCTTTTGAGACTATGGCTACCTTGGGATCTCATTAGGAGCTATGAAGATTGCTTTGTCATTTGTCTATTATCCCTGGAAGGGAAATGAAGCTCCTTGTTTTTGTTTTGAATCTGTAGTTTAGGAATATTTGTTTTTGCAATCTATATATTATGAATATATATATATATATATATATATATATATATATATATATATATATATATATTTGCCTGTTCTATCCAGTTCAGATGATGGACATAAAATGGAAGAAAAAAATTATGTCCATTTGGCCCACTTCCTGATGGGAACATTATCCATCTGCTCTTATTAGACTGTAATCAGCCCTATTTATTTTTGATTTTTTTCTAAAAGAAATTGACAAAGACAAAAAAAGATGCTTTTAGAATTTGAGAAAAATAGCTTCCTCATCATGAATTGCTACTAGATCAAATGTGTTGCATGTCACAGATCACATCGTGAAAGCAATATTAACAGATTAAAATAATGCTCTTGCAATCTGCAATCAAAACAGGAACAGTTGACATTTAATGGCTGACCCTCATATTTTCCAAATATATCTTTATCAAGGTGATAGTGATATCTACTTGTTTTAATCTTATGGGCTTATACTCTTTTATCTAAAATATTTAATCTTAATGGATTTACAAAATTAAGTTAGAATGGAGACATTTTCTCTTTTTTTCCTGCACTGCATCCAAGATGTGCCTCTTTGAGGATCTACACTTAGCTTTTATCAGGCAGTTTTATTTTATACTTATCTTTTTCCTAAATTCAATGATTTCTGTGTGTAAATCAAAATAGATTTTGTTTTTCTTCTATTATTTCATTACAGTTAAGTCATACCATGTGAGTAACATTCAATCTTTGTACCTATTATGTGAATATTTTAACAGGAGAATAATAGTATTCTCCATTATTGTGATTTACCCACCTTTCCATTATTATAAATTCCTTTGTTTTTCTTGAAGTTTGAAATTGTCTCATATTTTTTTTTTTGCCTTTAATTATCAATAATTCCTTTCAAACTTTCACATGACTGTGACTCACCTCTCCTCATCTGGTAGATACTTTTCCTACATGTTAAAATATCTGGTAACTAACCAAGTTCACTTTTGGTATCTAGGAGACTTGTGATATAGAGCTCTGCTAGCCCCACTGAACATATCAGAAGCTTCATGCTGGTTGGACATTCTCACAGGCTGTGATTCAGATGGAGTCTTTACCCCTGTGCTAAGTATGCAGCAGCCCATGTTCTCTGACACAGCATTTGCACTTGTACCACACAGCACTTGTTATTCTCCAAGTCTGATGGAGACTGCTGTGATTCTTCTTTTTACCATTATCCTGAATATTCTCTTTATTTTTCATTGTGCTTTGTTACATGTTTCCTGCACTTCACACTTTTCTTCTTTCTTGATTCTCTATTTCATTTCAGTGGAGCTTTGCTAGGAGGTTGAAAGTGAGCAATGCAAAGCTGAAGTATTTGATGATGCCTTCATTGTACGCGCACACTTCCTTGATAGTTTGATTACAAAATTGTAATTTGCAATGTTTCCCTCATAGTCTTTAAAGCATTTCCACCTATTATTATTGTATCACATTGTAGTGTTGTCCTTCATGTTTTATTTTTGCTTATTAAAACTCTTTTTACCCGGTGTTTTGAAATTTTATACTTAATGTGACTCTTTGAATTAGTGCTTAGAGCTCAGTACTTAAGATGCTCCAGTATGGTAATAAAGCTTCAGTTTGAGAAATATTACTTCTTATGTAACTTCCCTTCTTTACCTAGGATGCCTGTTAGATGAATGCTTGACTTCATGTACTGAAATGTATTTTCTTAATCCTTTCTTTCTATTTTCCAATTCTCCTCATTTAAAAAATGGTTTTTTGGTATACAAGCTTGATTCAATGAAACATTTTTCCAAAATTTCTACTGAAAGTTGTATTTCAAATATTTTGTTTGACTTGGTTATTTTTCTTTTGTTACTGAGACAAAATACCCAAAACTCAAAATTAAGGAAGTAAAGGTTTATTTAGCTCACAGTTTGTGAAGGTTTCAGTCCATAAACAGTTGGCTCCAAAGCAGGGTGGCATGGCACAGGGGCACCACGTCAGGTACAGAGGACAGCACAATCAACACAAGTAAAGGAGGGAAAGCAAGCTTCTTTTACTCCCTTATATTTACACAGGTTACCCACCCTCTCAGGTGGGTGTAGCACTCACAAATTTCCCTGCCCTCTTCTTGCACAGGATGAGGATGTTTACAAAGTAAGGACCCTGACTCTCTGTTGAGGTTCTTAAACTTCTAAACTTCTCAAACTGTCACAATGTATCAACCATAGCACTGTTTCAAATATTTCTATGCTCTTTCTGGATATATGACCCTACTTTAAAAAATACCTATTTTAAAAAAAAATTTTTAAATTTTATTTTAAAGAGAACCAAACAAAGTAAAAAAGAATAAAGCCAATCAAAAAAAAAACAGTGAAAATGATACAGAAATTCAAATCAGGATAATAGGAAATCAACAGTGGTTACCATAGGGCCTCTTATTATCTTAAAATTGCTGCCCATACCATCAGACATAATAAAATCAAACAAAACAGCTCAGAATAAAACCAATCAAAACAGAACATTGAATAAAACCAAGCAATAAAATGGAGCAAAAGAAAACAGTGAGAACAATATTGGATTTCAAAACCAACACAGTAGGAAATGTCCTGTAGTTGCTATATTGCATATTGTTGTCCTGATAGATGCTGAGACTACTGGCTTTAGGCCTGCAAAGTCAATCAAATCATACAAGTGTTAAGTTACTTTTGTACTTCAGTTGTTATCAACTCAGGTTGTGTTCTTCCAAATCAACCAGTTGATTACAGGGTTGGAGGGGGATTGGTCTCTTGTCTCCCAGCTGGCTAACTCACAGGAAGGACAAACTGGCTTTTTGTTTCTCCTCCTGGGCCTCACCATTGTGAGATGTCTATGTGATTTTCTGAACTTTTCCCTAGACCTTATCTCTGAACATTGATTCACTCAGCTGCTAGAGTATCTGGCTCTTAGCATAGCAAGAGTTTAGGTGGGGAAGAAGACTGGAAACTCATTGTTCAGTACATAGGACTTTAGCCTCCTTTTCCATGGGATCCTTACCTGTCTCCTGTTTTTAGATTGAGTTAAGTAACTTGATGACTAAAGCTCTCTGCCTCTTTCTAGAAAGAATGTTTTTTCCCTGGTGGTCTAGAGTGGTTGACTAGCCTGAGATGAGGAATTAGGGGATGAGTTCTACTGTATACTTCTGAATTTCAATGCACTACTCCCAAAATTCTATTTTCACAGATTTTCATGAAGCTGTTTGAATTCTGCAGCCCTAGCTGGATTCACAGCACTGTTGTGCCCATTGCACGTGCTGACGTGTTAGTTCTTTCCCACAGTTAAGAGCATTATGACTCATTTGTTTTCTTTCTGCTTCCTATTGTAACACTGTGGGTGTCTTTCACCTACAGCTATTTCTTTGTTTTATTTTGTTTGGTGGTTAAATGTTATTATTGTTTTCATTATGACAGAAGTTTAGAAGACAGAAAACATAAATAAATGTATAAAACCTTATATGTTTAGCATAAAACTCTAATAGAAAGCTGTTTGTCAAAAACTGCTTTATTGAATATATTATATACTTGTGAATTCTATTTATATAATTCTCTAGGTCTTTAGAGAAGATGAAAATGAATTTCCATCTAAATATGGATTAAGAAGAAAAAATTAAAAGATATGAAAATGTTTGCTTCTGGGTAATATGTTTCAATGTATGAGGGAAGATGTAGAGTGGCAGACAGGAAACCCCTCCCCATTCTTCATATCCAGTTGGTCAGTAGGAACTATTGGTTCTACCAAAAATATGTCCAGATTTCTCCATGTTCCTCAGCTACCATCAGTCAAAACGCCACTTTTTCACTCTTGGACTTTAATAGCCTCTGTTCTTCCCTGAATTCCATATTCATCTCCCTCTATTTAATTCTTTGAACATTTATCAGAGTAGTCTTTTGAAAATACAAATCAGACTGTGTCACTCTCCTACAAATCCTTTTTACATAACACCTAAGATTTGGTTTCCTTTAAGCAGATATTATGAAGAAATTTGAGTTACAAGACATTTACCAGCATCTGAGAAGAAAAAGATGAGACAACCAGTATTGGCAGAGAAAGAAGTCTAAATGTGATGCATGGAGATCCTCAGGGGATAAGATCTAGAGTTAAGGTAATCCATAGAGTTCTCCAACTGAACTCTGTTGGATGTTTTTTGCAGGTACAGTCTTTCTTATGGAGATAAAGGAAAGCTATGTATTTACTGCAGTCTTTACAGGGAAGAGTGCTGTCTTAAAGGGGGAGCCTGGGCCATGCATTTCTGTGTTTATCACAGCCAAAGTTATGATATTGTTATCATCTCATGCATGTCTTTGACGTGTGTAATGGTTGATACATTATGTCAGCTTGAGAAGTTTAGAAGATTAACTAAATAACTCAGCTGTTTTACATCATAAGATGTAGAGAACAGGCCCTAGGATGGCTGTTTGTGGTCCAGAATGTTGTAATGGTTGATTCATTGTGTCAACTTGAAAAATTTAGAAGTTTAACTAAGTGACTTCGTAGAGGGCCATGGTCTTCTGAGTCTGTATAAGAAGAGTTCAGGAAGATGATGTGAGTGCTACAACTTCTCTGAGGTGGGTAACCTACTTATAACAGAAGGGAGGAAAAAAGACCCCCCGCCCATGCTGCTGTTTGCTCTTGTTGATTTTGCTGTGTTCTGCTGCCATGAACTACTTTCCCTCTGCCATGTGCCAAGAGCCGGCTTATTATAGACTGAAACCTCCACAAACTAAGCTAACAAACCTTTCCTTCCTTAATTTTGGGCACTGGATATTTTGTCTCAGAAAGGAGAGAAAAATAAACAACACAGCACAAGACTTACATCTCTTCTAGTTCATTTTCTAACATTCTTATTCCCCCATGTGCATATGCTGGCCACATTATCTTTCTTTCCTTTTTCCCCTTGATCATGCCGAGTTCATTTCTGAGTAAATTCTGTCATTACTTGGAGTGCTGGCCTTATCATATATGTATTACTCCTTATGATTTCTTGAAATCAAATGTCATTTCCTCAATAATTACTCAAGAGTCCTGGAGGCTGGGTAATCCAAGATTAGAGTACTGGGAGATTCATTTTCTGGTGAGGGTCAGTTTCTGGGTTTATATGCTATGCTTTCATGCTGTAGTCTCATGTGGTAGAAGGAGCTTGTGTCACTAGCCCAAATTTCAAGAGCTCTGCATTATCACCTCACCCACTTTAAATTTCTAATCTTTTAATCATCACCTTAAGGAGTAACACGTTAACATATGACTTATATTCATTTGTTTGCTATCTCTTTCTCCTTCCTATTGTACGCTAGAATGCCAGCATCGTGAGAATAGAAATTTTCAAATCTCTTTGGTTTTAACTTCCTTAGCATCTGGAGCAGTGTCACAAATATAATAAATACTAAATAAATATTATTTTATCATATATGGAATTTAATTGTAGAATATACACCCTGAACATGGGGCCTTAAGATAAAGAGAAACCAGACAGTTTGCTGGAAAACAAGCATCACGTGGAGTGAACATTTTTTTATGGACAACTTGACCATCTGGTTTACTGGTTTCCTTTTAGAAACTTACTGGTTTCCCCAGTCTTTTTGACCCACTCTGACAGATCCATGCAAGTTTTCTCATGCTGCAGAGACATAAAAAGATTACATAATTAATAAGCAATGTAGAGTAGCAATCTAGGTTTTAGTCTTTTTTGTGTGCACTTCAAAATTTCATATTGAAACTAGTTGTTTTCCTAACAAAATTGATACTGCTTTTTAAAGAACAACACTAATATTATGCAGTACTACTACTTTGCTTATCAACTAATCTTTTCATTAACTCTGTGAGTTAGATAAACCATTCTAATACCTGAATGTTACAGATGAAGAAATGGTGACCAGACAAGTAAATGACTTGTTCAAGACAAACAGAATTTGAGATTTCTACTGTAACGTTTTTATGTTTTATTCAAATTTTAAAATATTTTTTCTATGTTTACAAAGAAAATAAGCACAGGAAAACTACTGGCTGCTACTTTAATTCTGTTACTATTGTGAGCCACACAATATAAAATATAATTTTAATTTCACCTTTATTTTCTCCGAATGTTTCTTCACTGAAGGGATTAGCAAGTTTTATGTGTCTTGGCTTTAGGCAAGGCAGAAATAAGCTTGCCTACCAAACTCTTCATTTTCTACAAAAATTAAGGCCACAAATCAATGATAGTAGGCATTCTGAAAGGAGAGGAAGAATCTTGACTTTGAAAACAGTGTAGAATGGGAGAGCATGCCATCTATTGCAGAATAAAAGCAGATTATAGAACTTGGAAAGGCTAGAAGTGTGGGCTTTTCATTTAAGGGGCCTCAGTCTCTTTCTGTGTAACCTACTTTGGGTTAGTGGCAACACTACAAAAGCAAATGACTGAGGGTATCTCACTTTGACAAAAAAAATCTTAATGCTTTAGGTATGACATTGAAATAGAGCTTTTGAAGTGAGTGGATCAAATGAATGACATTTGGATAAAATAAAAGTAGTTATAAACTACCAACTACTATTTTGACATACTTTAAGACTCTGAACCATCCTCTGGAGAGTATCTGAATAGTGGATGCTGACTGTCACGCCCATCTAGCTGACAGATCCACTTTCTAAATTAATATGCTTAAAGAGCATGAATAAATTTGATATTGTTGACTGTATTAGTATTCCCTTACTGCTATAGAAAATTACCAGAAATGTGTTGGTTTTCAACAACATCAATGGATTATATTACAGTTTTAGACATCAGAAGTCATAAAATCAATGTTTTGTCAGGGCTGTGCTCCTTGTCAAGGCTTGAAAATAATATCTATTTCCTGAATTTTTCTAGTGATACCACATATCTTGGCTATTAGTCCTTTTCTCCATCTACAAAAGCAGCCTTGTGACTTCTTCCATTCTCTTGCTTTCTCTCTGTTTCTTTCTTTCCAGTGTTATATCTATTGTCTTATTTTACTGTGTTTTTCTTGCCTTTATAAGAACACTTATGATTACATTTGATCCTCCTGGATAATCAAGAATGGCCTCTTGCCCTCTTTTCTTAATGTACATCTTCAAAGTCCATGTCATCACTTACTGATTAACAGGTTTTAGATAATCATATGGATGACTTTGAAAAGAAGGAACATTATTTCACCTGCCAGATGGACTGAAAATATTACACATAAGTGTCATTTGGTTAAGGTCATTATATTTTACTCAGGGAGTAGAGGACAAAATCAAACAATCACAGGCTTCTAGAAAGAATATTTTATTAATTTTTATGTTGAAATAGTCTTATATTCAATGTGACTAATCCAAGGAGTAAATTAGTAAACACAAGATTAATGCATTGTTGGAAGGAAAAATTGACTTAAAATTTTGAGGTCCAATGATTATCAGAGTTAAATATTTATATTTGGCAAATATTTATATTTGGCATATAAATATATATTATATAAATTACTGGTATAACAGAATTTAGGTATTTATTTATTTATTTATTTGTACTGGAGTACTGAGGATTGAACTTTTGTACTAAGCTATACCTCTAGCCTTTTTCATTTTTTTATTTTTGATATGTTCCAGTAAGTTATTAAGTTGCCTAGGTAGGCTTGCACTTGTGATCCTCTTGACTCAGCTTCCCAGAGTGTTGGGAATATGGGGTAAGCCACCACACTCATCTTGATGTTTATAGTTTTTAATACTTGTCTGTGAAAGAGAAATGTAACTTCATGAACACAGTGAAGAAATCTGATACATGTGTTCATACTGGTAAACTGCATATTATGGGTTAAAAACTGATGGCCAATTTAGCACCAGTTGAATTAAATCAGCATGGTGTTGAGCACAGATGTTCCACCTGAGGAAAGTTGCCAGCATAATTATAGATGTGGTGAAGATGAGAGAGGTGTTGTGGGTTTCTCTAAGTGTTGCTGTTGTGAGCTGTTGATTCTCCTGGGGGAGGCTGTCATGACTAGCTTCCCCAGTGTGAGTTTGACCATTGTCATCAGAGGAGCTCAGGACTTTGTTGGTGAGTAGCTGTGGTTTACTTTGGGGGAGCTCTCATCTTTACACTGAGCATTGCTTCCTGGCTCTGGAGAGGAAGATGTGTGCTGCTTAATCTCTAGGAGAAACTCCTCATGCTGGCTTCCCGGCATGTACTCGACTGTTGTTATTTTTGGAGGAGCTCAGGACCTCCGTGTCACTGAGGATGGCTGTGGTGCTTTTCAGGACAGCCCTGGTCTTCATTATGAGTGTGACTTCTCGGCTCCAGTTTAGAACCCTCAACCTACCAGCACAGCTCCTTCACCTCGCTGGCATAGACCTTCTAGCTTTCACCATTGATCTTTGGGCCTTCCCAGTGTGGATCCATAAAACAGACATGTATGAGTCCTTCTTATGGGCTCTAGACCTCCACCTGGACTTCTGGGAGGTGTTGTCATGGGCTTAAGTCTTCATTTGGACTCATGCAGGACATTGCTGTGGGATTCAGACCCTTGGCTGAATATTGTGAGTCTTTAGTGTTGTGGACAGATTTCCTGCACCTTCTTGAGTTTAACTCTGGGTGACCATCATAAATAATATTATAAATTCTGTGTTCTGATTATAATTGTTCCCTTCACAATACCTGACTACAGCACTACGCATTTGATAAAAACGTGGATAGGAAAATATTGGCTCTGGTCAAATTTTACATATCTATTATGTGAAATAACAGGTTTATGTTTTCCCTTTTTACTGTCTCCCTTTTAATATGGATGGCAATTAGTCTCTCAGCATTTTAGTCAGTTATTCTAGTCTGCAGAAAAACTCCTTCCCAGAGTACCATTTGGCCAACTTTGTGTGGCATTATTATTCTATTCTAAAACTTATATTTAAATTTATTCTACAAAATAATCCTTTTAAAATTGGAATTGCATTGCATATGTAGAATAATTTGGAAGAAGATTTATTTTATATTATTTTGTATCTAATATACATCTGAAATCTTGCTATGCTTGAAGGTTTAGGAGTTTTCAAGATTTAAAGAAATAAAAAGCAATCAACCACAATTAAAATGAGTTAGCAAAACCAAACTTTGTTCTTTGAAAGATTTAAGATTTAGCTACAGTTGTGGTAATACAAAGAAAAAAAGAAATTTTTAAATGACATATGCTTAAAATAAAACATAGTGGTAAGTAAAGTTAATAATTTCAACAAGAAATAAAACAAAACTTTATGTAAAAACATGAAACTTAAGATTTTTTTAGATGTACACATACTATCAAAGTCATCACTATATATTGAATTAGGAGTAAAATTGACCTTCTGAATAAAACACAAAATCCAGGTCATTTTAAAATAATTTTGCTCCAAATTTAAAGGAAGAGTAAATTCTTATCTTAGACAAATTGTTTCTGCCATTATAAAAATGGTTAAAGCGATCATTTCTTTTTGTGTAGGTTGTAATCTCAGGAATCAATGTATCAGTGCTTGAAAAAGCAGTGACAATAGCTGCATAGTATTATAGCCTAGAAAGTCTGTGGAAACGTGAGGAGTGAGGGGTACAGTTAATCCTTAAGTGTTTTTGAGAAACTGGGGGACAAGATAGTGATTTTCACATTATACATACCATTCAATAGTATTCTATTGTGTAACTTGAAGAATGCATTAAGTCATCAAAAATGATTGTATCGTAAGAGACTGAAAGAAAGGGAAAGGTATTTTTTTTCAAGTAATAACCTGTAGAGAAAACATGCAAAGTGTTAGAAACATTAAGAAATTTCCACAGAGTTGTTGGGTATATTATCCATCTTTGAAAAACTAATGGAACACAAGTATAAAAAGGCACAAATGGAAAAATGTATTAAATTTATTCGTGAGAATATGAATTTTATAACAATGTCAATTTTTGTTCAATCACTCTAGGCATTCAATGATGCTTCAATGACAATTCTAAACGGATTTTTTTCCCCTGTGGAACTCTATAAACTGATTTAGAAATTCATAAGGAGAGGTAATGTTTCAATAATAGTTCAATAAGAAAATGTGATTATCTAAAGATTGGTTGATAAAAGAGGAACTTAGAAGAGTTTTGCTCAAATGGAAACTTTTCCTTGATGTACATTAGGAAAGTAAAAAATCCTATGCACTAAATCATATTGACACATTTGACTTTAAGTTTAAAAAATACTACAATATACACAAAAATAAAATACTAAAGTTACAGAAGTAATGAAAAATCCAAAATTTAAAAGAAATCAGAAAAGCTTATGGTACATTAGTGTTTTACTTTGCTGTAGGAAATATTCCTTGAATAAGACATTAAAAACATAAAGAGAAAGTTGTATGAATATAATTATATTTTTCCGCTTTCCAACTGATGGAAAAAGCACTTGACACCTACAAAGTAAAGGAACAGAAGTTTATTTGTTTCAAGGTTTTAGAGGTTGCAGTCCATAGTCACCTGGCTCCATCAGGAACAAACATCATGATAGAAGAGAGTGGCTGAATAAAACAGCTTAGTTTATGGTGACCCAGAAGCAGAGCAGGAAAATAATGTCTGAGAGAATGGTAGGGACCCTAGATAATAAGGAACTTCATGTCTCCGTGACTTATGTGACACAACCGGAAATGTGCCGAACTAATCCCTTAGCTAATTCCCAACTCAATCAAGTTTACAATTAACCTTAACTGTCACAAGTCAATGATGCTTCAGTTAACAACTGACTGAATACATGAAAGTGGTCCTAGAAGACTAGAAAAGAGTTAAAAAAATTCCTGTATCCTAGTATTTTTACCATACCTTTTCTATGTTTAGACATGTTTGGATACAGAAATATTTATCATCATATTACAATTACCTATAATATTCAGTGCATTAACATTCTGTATGAATTTTGTAGCCTAGAAGCAATAAACTATATAGCATATCTTAGGTGTGTAGTAGATTATTCAATCTAGATTTATTAAGTACCCCCTGCAGTGCTCACGTGATGGTGAAATCAGTTGATGACACCTTTCTCAGCACATTTTCCTTCCTTTAAGGGATGCATGAAAACTATCTCAGCATCAAGATTTTAACTCCGTTCTAAAAATGTATTTTAAATATAAAAAACAAAGACTTACAAAGCAGGGCGATAACAAGGGACCAGGGGCAAATGAACCATGAGCCCTCTACACTGATGTGGTTTCACTTAGGTCGTTTTTCTAAGGTTTGGGTATCATTTTCCTAACGTAGTATGAGGCTCCCAACAGTAATCTAATCAGTCACCTTCAGTACAATGTGATGTGTGTTAGAAAATGTTGAGGAGGAACAGAGCTCTGTGGGAGGGTGATAAGATTTCTTGGGGTAATCCTGGCCAAAGAAAGGAGAGGCCAATGGGGAGGCCCTGGTAAGGGCTGTTACAGGCAGCCAGGGCAAGGACCAAGCTGAAAAGGCAGTCAGGATGACTCAGCAAAAAATGCCGGATTTGACGGCCATGGCCAGGGCACCAGATGCTCAACACACAAAGCCCTCACTGGATTGGGAGAGCTTTCTTGCCCAGAAATAAGATAGTTACACCTCCAAAGCAGGTCTTTGTTCTGTATAAACTTAAAATACTGGTGCTTGCAAGAATATGTTTGTTACATACCTGCAGTTCCTATAGGCCCACTCCTGAGTCAAAACTTCCTGCTTGTAACCCCATAGGTTGATCTCAACTTGGCCGAGACATAGTGATTTTTATGTATAAAAAACCCTATACAGAGTCCCTTTGGCAACCTGTTCTGGTCCCCTCCTAGGTTTGTTTGCTTGGGTGCTATTTGTCTTTGCTTTGTAATAAATGCTGCTTTCTGGTTTTGCTCTATAATAAATACTTTCACTCAGTCCTCTTTTGATTCTCTGTCTTGTAATTCTTTCTGGATTGAGAAGAGAACCCACCAGCTGGAGGATAACAGATTACAAAGAAATTTTGTTGATTTTAGTAGGCTCCTATGTCCCTTGAAAATTATGCCAAATTGTAAAATTGTGTGGATATATTTATCTAGAGTTGTGCCAGTCTTTGAACTCAGTAAATGGATTCTTAAATTGAAAATTGAAGACTATTCAGAGAGAAAAGGGCAGGAAAGGGCCATTTAATTGATCTGTCCCCATCACTGGCACTTGTCTTGACACTTGCATTGGCCCCTCACTTTCAGGGAGTACACAGAAGACCTGAGAACTAGGATATAAAACAAATACTATAAATATATAACCAAAACTGAAGAGTTTAACCAGACAGTATGTTTTGAGTGTAAGAATTCAAGACTTTCTCCAAATCTATGTTTCTGTGATCTGTGGCATTTTAGAACATTAACTCTATTTATGCTGTGCAAGTGAATGGCTCATTTTGGCAATCTTGATATTAACAGAACAATTTTGTATTTGCAAATTATCCATAAAGGTTTACATATGAAATAACGAATACATTGACTTTTTAAAAACTTAATTGCTGTATACTTTCAGGGTGGATGTGTTTTCTGGGTCATAGAGAAATATGTATGATATAGATGTTTGAAATAAATTTTAGAATTACCATTTTGCAATTTAAAAATAAAGTTAAGGTTGGTTATCATGATAGACAAAATGAAACTTGGCAAAGATGCCTGTGTCTCAGGGTGACAAACTTATGATTTAATTATGTTGTCTTGGAAAAGGGAATTAAAGGACAAATGAAATGAAGCTTGATAATCAGTTAACCTTCAAGTAAAGAGATTATCTAGATTATGCAGTGAGCTCCATGAAATCACGAGAATTTTATTATAAGAGAGGAAAAGAAGAGGTATCAGAGACAGGGATTTGAAGATGCTATGCTGATAGTTTTGAAGTCACAGAAAGGGAAAATAAATCAAGGAATGCGATTGACTTACAGAAGTGGGAAAAGACTATGAAATGGGCTGCCCCAATAACCTCCAAATGAATGATGCTCTATTGATACCTTGACTTTAGCTGAGTGAGACCCTTTTCTAAAGTTCTGGCCTCTAGAACTATAAGACAATATTATGTTATTTTAAGCCATGAAGTTTCTAAAAGTATTTTTAAAAACAGTAATAAGAAATCAATACAGTCAAAGTAGCTTAACAGATGTTCAATGTTCAAGCTAAAGTTTCTATAGAAAGTGTACTGGGTTAGTATGTTTAATTTTTAGCCATCATTTCTGGAGCTCTCTTCATGTGGGTAATATTTTGTGCTTTAAGTATTTCATTTCATTTCATTTCATTTCACCCCCAAGCCTATCATGCCAGTTATTATTACTCACTCTTTATGGATAAAGACACCGAGCCTCAGAGAACTGAATTAATTTGCCCATCTTTGTAAAGTGAAATAGATTTAGCTGAATCTAAAAGCTCTTAAGTGTTAAATTATACTTCATCTTCATTAGTGCAAATAGCTAATGTTTGATGTGCACATACTTAAAAGAAGTAACTTTTTTTGGAGGAAGGATTTAAACTATTCTCAAGGATATGAAGATTTAAAAAGATAATAAGAGAATATTGGGTTAAGGAAAGTTTGTCTTTGTAATTTAGAATTTTATACTCTGGAAATACATTTTTAGGGAGACAGTTTACATGTTTTCCGGGATGCTAGTACTGAGAAGTATGTTTTACATGGTTTGAATGTTGTACCCTTTCTTGTTTCATGCTAATGCTGGCATTTTGTTACACATTTCAGAGGTGGTTTTAATATCAATTCAAGTTGTGACCTTAACATATGTTGATTGTACTTTTGGTTCTGATAAAAAAATGAGTTCATGAACATGACCTTGGATATAAGATTACTAGAATAAAAATCAGTGTATGCTGTAAGTAATTCACAGGGCTAGCTATCAAGTTGGCAAAACTTACCTTGTTCAGCCTTAGTTAGATGATCACAGCTTATTAAAGGAAAAAAAAGATGTATGTGTGGATGGGGACTTGCATTAGTTAATTTCAAAATTCTCTGATACTATTTTATTCACTTTGTTTTATTCCATTAAAATCATTTTGAAACAATTAAGAGCCATGAATAAATATCTTGTATTAATTTGGTTATGTGCCTCATCTCTGTATGTATCCTCCTTGAGAACTGGGGATGCATCTCATCTCCCTATTCTCAGCAGGGGAATGTGATGACACAGGGATGAATAAACATGTGTCATAAGCAGGTAAAGTCTACGTGACTTACAATTGATATTTTGGAAAGTGTTAAGATATTTCAGGAAGATTAACAGGAACTGATTGCGTTCTTTTTCTTTTCTTTTTCTTTTTTTTTTTTTTAGGTACTGGGGATCGAACTCATGACCCAGCACGCCAGTCAGGCACTTCTGACACTGAGCTAAATCCCTGGCCCCTGATTGCATTCTTAGAGAAACAAATTGCTCTGGTAGACTTATTTTTCTCAGAGTGTGATGGCATATGCATTAGGATCAAACCCAAGTCCCATGCTCTACCACTGAGCTGTATTCCCAAGTTCTTTTTAAACATATTTTAATTGAGTATAATGGCATATTGTTTCTATTTCTTCAAACTAAAATGATATTTAATATATGATGGGTGATATCTTTATCACCATTAGAGTAAATTTTAGGAAACGTAATTTTGTTGTATTTTTCTTTAAGTTTACTAATGATATGTATTTATCACATACAACATATTTTGAAGTCTATAAGTGAGTTTTCAATTCTCGAACAGTTTTCAGTTGTGAAGTTGAATGTATTGCAGTCATTACTCATGAAAAAAAAATCTGACTTAATTTGACTAAAGCGAATTGGTTCATTTTAGTGGCAAGTCCTATAGCATAAGTGGATTAATACACTGAAACACCATTGTCCTGATTTCACTTTCTTCCATCTTATAGCTATTCCTTCTACTCTGTTGGCCTTATTCTTACAGAAGCATTTCACTCATCTCGTCATAAAACCAAATTTAGGGGGAAAGAAAATCCACTTTCTAGTTTTGAGGTATGTTATCATATCGTCTAACATAGATTGTTTGCCTTCTTTGAATCTATCCTATGGCTGAGAAGTAAAAAAATCTTCCATATCTGGGATTGGATTTAGCCTCACTAGACAAGAATAAAATAAGAAAGGAGAAATTAATACCATAGGTTGTGTGCATGAATGCTTAGTAGAAAAAGCAACAAACAGTCAGTGAGCCTGATGTTTTCTTTCTAACCAAAGTATGAGGAACACAGTTATACTTGCCTGTTTTACAAAGGATACTGGACATTCTTTTGACTAATGAAAATTAGTTGAGTTTAGTTCTCTTTTAAGTGCTTGACCTTTCCAAAAATGAATGTGTCACTAGTGATATCAGCTTAAAGGAAACTAGTTTTCCATGTTCAGTGAAAAATTGTTGAACAATGTCTACTCTACATGTGGATTGCAACGAAGGCTGACACACAGAAGAATTAAAGTAGCTGTTAATTTTAGATTCTTGCTAGTTTTAGTTACCAGAAAGAATTTAATTAGCTTCAGTTTGAGTAGTTAGCAAAATAGTACATTTTCTTTTTTAATGTCTAGGGATTAAAATCACAGTGGTGAGCCATTAAATAGAAAACTGGCAATCTGAACTGAGCTTCGGAGCAGATGAAAAAAATGCAAGGATTCCCAAAACTACCTAGATGACTAGCTCAAGTTGCTTTGAACTGGTTTAAGAACACAGTAATTAACCTGAGTTATCTTTATTTAAAAGTTCTTCATCATTAAATTATTTAGTGACATTGTTAGAGGAAAAAGATTTTAGAAAAATCAACTTTTGTAACCTGGGTGACCAAGTATATTTACTCAGTAAGTTAAAATTTAATCCATTTGTGTTAGATGGAAATGTGATTGGAATCCAAGGATATGAATCTTGTTTACACTCACAAGATCTCAGTAATTGAAATAGAAGGAATAATTCGCATGCATTACATTTGGTATTGTGCTGTGTATGGTTCTCTGGTTTGATTTCAAGTCACTGAATTCACTGATGAGGCAATATAATGTTCTGAGAGCTTAGCTAGCTAAAGGAACAATGGTACACAATGTGTAAGACACTCCTCTGAAATCCAGTTCAATGAAAGATAGTGTTAAAGCTCCTTGAATGAATTACAGCCTGGTAAGATACTGCTATAAAAGCAGCAAAATCATTAGCATAAACAGTAGAGATGCCAGGCTGGAATGCTTTTACATTTAATGCTTGTGATTATGCTGCACAGATTCAGTCCTTCATAAACCCATTTCTATGGTAACAAGAAATGTTGAAAGCCCATGACATATAACTAAGACTTTTGAAAATTCTGACTAGTCTAAAGAGTACATTATCTTTTTTTAATGCACAAATTAGAGAAATTGAAAATTACTGAATAACGCATGAAGGAGAAGATCTGACATCTTATAGTAAAGCCTGCTGAAAGCCGTATTTGATAGCTTATTAAATGCAGCTGGTATACTTAAAAGTAAGACTAGAGGGGGGAAAAAGAGTTGAGTCCATAAAATGCTTTAGTCCAAATAAGCCTTCAGCATTTTGGTGATAGGAAGGAAATGTAGCCAATCTTCCTTCTTGAAGTAACTTTTAGGATCTCTTACAGTATTTGAATGAGATATTGTGCGATGCAGCAGAGAGATTTCAGGAATAAACAAACAGAAGATAATCCGTGGAAACTTTTAATGATCTGGTAGCCTTGTAAAAGCTCTTTTAGAAATTAACTTTGGGGACTTTGGCATTTATTTTCTCGTAACAGGGTGAATCGATTATTGAATGGTTGAAAACACACAATGCATATAGATTTATTCAGGCATAACTACTTTCTCCCAGCAGGTATTCTGCTACCTACAACATATTTTTAAAGAGGATTACTAATCATTAAATTACAATGACCTGGAGCAGTGGTCAACAAAAATAAATCTGCCTTGGTTCATTATGGTTTGAAGCTGAGAACTCTCAGTACCTGGCTTTTCCTATTCAAAGCTGATCTGAAGAATATATTTGGATGACTGCTAGGATTTAGTAAATATACACTTAGAATTTATACTATGACTGAAACTTAAAACACGGTCAAAGTTTTACATTATAAGAAGGAGTTTTAAGGAATCTTGTTAATTAATATATGTATATCTGCATATATATATTAATCAAAGCACCTATTATTTTGTGTATTTATCTACACTCTACTGATCCAGGAGATTACAGTTTAACTTAGGCAGTGTTATAATGCTGACATTCGCCAATCTGTGCTCTTGCCGTGAAAATACAAAATGTTTTGTGATACATGCTGCATAAGAACAAAATAACAGTCACACCTAGTTTTATAAGCTACATAATTATTTTCTGTCTTCTTTTTCTTTTATTTACTATTTGTGTGCTTATGTGGCTTAAGACAGAGAAGGATTCAGGCAGTTTCCTTGCCCACAATGTTAAAGGAAATGACTGGACTAGATGTGTCTTTATCACTTTCTTGTCTGTGGGACAAAATATCTTGGCACTCACAACTCAAATGAGAAGAGGTTTACTTAGGTTCATAGTTTTAAAAGTTTCAGTCCACGGTCAGCTGGCTCCAAGGCAGAAATGGCATGGCAGAGGGGCATAGAGCAGAGAAAAACTGCTCTATGCTTATTTGTGGTGGCCAGGAAACTGAGAGAGAAGAGGTGAGCGAGGAAGAAGATGTGACCGTCCAGGCCATGCTACCCTAGCCAATCCCCAGCTACTACCACAGCAGCAAGTCAGCCTCTGAATTAAGCAATGGCAGAATCCATTGATGAGAACAGCGCCAGCACGATACCATCACTGTCCAAAAATGCCACCTCTAGGCCAGTGAGAATTTGGTGGGACATTCTAGATCTAAACCATAATAAAGTGACTAGTGGAGTGATGTTAGATGGCTATCCTAGTCAAGAAGAGATATTATAAGGATATATTAACTCTTTCTAAAAGTGATAGCTTTATCATTCTTAAAATTGGAAGGAGATTCTATAAAGGCTTTGTAACTCTCTTCATGTCGTGCAGTCTCATTCCTTGATTAACTTATGTTGTCATTTCACAGTTTACCTTACACGTTTTTATCATTCCCTTTATTGATTCATGAACTTTCACTGTGTGTGAATTTTTCACTGAGAAATTCAGTTACCAACTAATCATAAAATTTGGGGATACAATATTCTTATTCAAATGGCTTGTGATTCCATATCCACTAAATGTTTTTGTTTTGCACTTTTTTTCATTATGAACTCTGAGTATGAACTTGTGAACATAATCATCTCACTACTTCTGAAAACCTGGATGCAAGCCACTGATGTCCCTGTGTTAAAATGTAAGGACCATGCACAAAAATTAAATTTGCCTTCCTTTTGAGCATCATGTAATCAAGCTTTTATTTTCACTTGAGAATCACACTTAGTTCTCTAAAGATTTAATTCTTATCAAGGGGGCTTTATTATGGTGTGACTCTGACTCCCACATATCTGCTGGAACTATTATAAAAAGTTCAGAAACTTCTTTACACTTTAACAAAACCCTTAGAACTTTACATGTGAACACCTACCAGCCTAAAGTTCATTGATGTCCCATTAGTGATCTTTCTACCCAGGAATTGTCTCCATGTTTCTATCTTGTGTGTGTTCAACAGAATCTGAGTCTCACTTTCCATTGGAGAGGTCACAGTGGGACCTTCAGTAACTCTCTGACCATTTTATATAAAGTGACAGCTTCTCTCTTCACTGCCTTCATTGTTACCTGTCAGAAGACTTCCCTTGATGTTATGGTTTGTGTTTAAACGTCCCCCCAAAGCCTCTTGTGGTCATGGGTGGCTGGGACTTTCAAAGGCAGCTGAATCTAGTGTTTGTGATTGGTTTGTTGTCTAGTGCTGGGATTGGTTGTGTGAGTGCTACCCAAGCCCCAGAGCAGTAACCAGCATACAATACAAGGGAGGGAAGGAGGCCGTTTTCCCCTTTTGCCCTTTCACTCATGTTGCTTGTAGTCTCCATGAACAGTTACCCCTGTGCCACGCCACCCTGCCTTGGAATCAGCTAAGTATGGCCTGCAACCTCCAAAAACTATAAGCTAAATAAACCTTTCCTTTCTCCAATTTGGGTGTCAGGTTTGTTGTCTCAGCAAGATGAGAAAAGTAATTAAGTCACTTGATTTCTTCCACACATTTTTCATTTGGCATGGAATATAGTTAACTGTGTATTATTTAATATCCTTCTATTAGAATGCAAACTTCTTAGGGTCATGGGCTTTGTTTACTGCTGCTTCTCATGTGCCAGAACACTACATGATACAAGTGCTAAGTAAATAGTTAAAAGACTGAATAGATAAAGGGCAGAATTTTGAAGGGAAAGAGCCATACTGTGTCATTTGTGCTGAGATCAGAACCTGGTTTACGATGATATTGTCTCAACTATCATCCATGAGTAGCCTTAGAAGAGAGAAATGAACAAACACGCTGGGAATGTAGCTTTGTGGTAAGGTACTTGCTTAGTGTAAAAGAGTCTTTGAGATTGATCCCCAGAATTGAAGTCAATCAATCTGAGTGGTCCTACTCCTGGGTAGAATTTTATATAACAAGTGGGCCAAGACCATGGTGGCATCCCTTTCTCCTACACCTCTGGGTGACAGAGGCATGGTCTCGGAGTCTATATTTGGCCTCTTGCTCCTTTTCCTCTGGCACTGTTCCTCTTCTCTGCTTCCTCTCTGCCATTATCTGAGTAGCTTTATTCTACTGCACCCTTCCACCATTAGGTTTCTGCTTCGGACCACGGATTTCATCCTCTGAAATTTTGAACCTAACTAGACCTCTTTACTTTTAAGTTTCAGATGTCAGGTATTGTGTCCCAGTGATAGAAACGCTGACCATTATATTCATATACAAAGTACTCAGTAATAACCTGCATTTTCATTTTGATTATATTAATTTAACATGACACTGTGATTATTTGCTTGCATCATGAAAATTTATATGACAGATTCTCATTAGACTTGTGGTTGATCTTTTTGGGAATGCTAAAGATAAAGGGAAATATTTAGCCTAGTAAACAGTGATTTTGGACCATTTAGTCATCAAAATAGTCCCTTTTAAGAATATATGGTTTTCTCATTTGTTATTTTTTTCTTTCTCAATTCCTTTTTCTTTTTCTTTTTTAAACTGGCACACATTGTCCTACATAGTTATCCTTTCACCACTGAGAATTTGTACATGTATATAACACATTGCACTGTTTCTTTTTTTTTAAGATTTTTTTTTGAAGGTAGTAGAAATACAACAGAACAAGACAGAACAAAGCCAACTGAGACAGTGCAGTGAATTTGGTACACAATTTCACAGCAGGTTATTGGAATAGCAGTAATAGGTACCATAGTATAGCTCATTATCTTTACAGTAATTGTCTAGTCAATTAAGTATAGCAAAATCAAACCAAAGACAGAGTATTATAAAATCAATCGTAAGAGAATATTGAATAGAGTAAAGCAAATAATCATAATGAAACAAACCTGAAAACAACGCTTGCTTTCAAAGAGAAGATAGAGGAGACCCCCCATATTTTCTATGTTGCATCCAGTCAATCTGCCAAGAGATGCTCAGACCTCTGTCCCCAGTTGCTAACAGGGATGGATTGGGGACGTGGGAGGGTTGGGATGTTTGATTCCAAGCCCACACACTGGTAGGTTCAAGAGACACTACTGGGTTTCCTCCTGGGTCACCCTGGAGGAAGGCACTTACCAAGAGGGCGGGCGAATTGCTTCTTTGTGCAGGCTCCTGGGTTCCACCATGGCCGGGGCCACCACTCTTTCTTTATTCCTATCTGCCTTCCTTTTGATGGCATAACACCTGAGATAAAATGTAATTTAAAAACTTTACTATAGTGTTTTCTAAGCTTGATGTGTTTCTAGAACTGAAACAATTTTATAACATTTTAACAACAGCAAAAGTCACGATTTCTAACTTTCAAGTTTGACAAACAGGAAATAGTGTATACATAATAGATTGTTTTGATTAAAAAGTACAAACATTCCTTGGCTTATTATGGGGTTTCTTCTCATAAACATGTCATACTTTGGGAATATTGAAAGCTGAAATCATATTTAATAGACCTAAACCGCTGACCACAGTTTAGCAAAACAATGCTCTGTAACAGCAGCAGTTGTTTATCTTCTGGATTGTGGTGCTGACCAGGAGTTGTGGTCATCATAAGAATTTATCTTAGTGCGCTTTTAGCTCTAACCTGAAAAAATTTTCAAAGTACGGTTTCTGATAAATTCTTATCATGTTCCATCATTGTAAAGTAAATGTTCTGCCATTGTAAAGTAAAAAAAAAACATAAATAAATCTTAAATTGGAGATTGTTTATTTTGCAAAACCTCAGTATTGTGAATTTGAAACTATATTCATGTACCACATAGTGATGTCAACAATTGACTGACTACATGATGGTTGTCCCATAGGATTAGAAGAGAGTTAAAAAATTCCTGTAGTCTCGTGGTTCTGTATCTAGAGTCGTGTCCTTGTGTGAACCATTACTCACATTGGCAATGATGCTCGTGTAAACAAACACACTGCCCTGATGATCTACACAAGCAATTATATAGAATACACAATACTCCATAACATGAAGCTATGTTAACAATTTATGAATTTACTACTAGAATTTTTACCATTATTTCAGAGTACACTCATCCTGCTTACAGAAAAGTTTTCTGTAAAATTGATTGTCAGGTTGTGTGGGTAGCAGCCTCATCTATGTTGGGTTTACTGTACCTCTTGTTTGTATCCAGAGGCCAGATGAGTGGCTGCTGTAGGCCACATACATTTGAATACACATCCTGTGTGATCTTTGCACAGTGGTAAGTCCCTTACTGATGCATTTGATTTCATAGAGCATATCCCAATCAGTGTGTGATTGCATCTTGACCTTGTTATCATCTCAAATTTTTATTTAATTCCAGTGGTTCAATTTGACATTTTTCTTATTGTTTCCACTGATGGATTCCACACATTTCTTATAAAGTGTGGAATCAGCTTTTCTAAATTGAATTTGGTTTTATTTCTTACTCACATCTCTTTCCTCTCAGGTTCATCTGTCTAGAGTCTATAACCTTACTGAAATTTAAATACCACCCAATTTAACTGAAACTTTCACTATCCGTTTTCCAAACATTTACGGATGTAGGTAAATGAGACAAATTTATTCCGTCATTCCCTTAATCAGTACAGTATTTTTCTTATTATTTCCTTTTTTGTCATCCTTGATAGAGTTTTATATCATATAATCATATTTTATGGAAGCCCACTTAATTTTTATTGAGACTTACACCAGAATTAGAATGTGTTGAGTACATCCTTTATTGTTTATTTTTGCTTTCTAACAAAATTAAAATTGTAAGAAATTTTATATTCTCTAAGAATGGACCAAAGTTACTTTGTCTTTTGAATTGTTTTATCATTTCAATTTTATCTTGATTTTCATTTGTTCCTTCCAGAATTGTAAAAAATGTTTTTCAGTAAAAGACCATGGACAAGGGATACCATGGCTATTTGTTTCTGTTCAATCTTGAGCAATATCATTAATAATGTTAGTTTGAGAACAATTTATTTGGTTGATTTTTATAATAACATCTTTAGTAAGATGTTAGTAAAGGAGAAGGCATATTCTTTTGGGACCCTAAAATATCCTTTGATAATGAAAAAACAGATTTCTAAACTCTAAGAAAACCTTGACAGTGATACTTATTTCTAATTTTTTCTCATAAGTCATGTTTATTATTTATCCCATGATCCATTTTTTTCTCTCTAGGTTATTTTTTTTCTAAAAAAGAAATTATATTTTCAAAATACCTAAGGAAGATTTTAAATTAAAAGAAGTATTTCCGGTATTAAAATTTCAGGTGTGCCTATAGTCCCAGCAATTCTTTTTTAGGCCACTTGGGATAATTTTACCTAAAGCAAGGTCCTTTTTATTGCTTATTTACCAACATTTTAAAAAATGCCATTTAAACTGGACCTTTCCCCCTCATGCTTAATGTATATTTTTTTTAATAAGTAGGAAGAATTTATTGAAAGAAAGAAAGCTTCCACCTGAGAGGGACAGATATATACTTTTAAGTAATTATTCATTTAAATAATCCATTTAAAATATATCCATTTAAAATATATTGAGGTTTGCTTCCTACCCCCCAAAACCAAGAATTATCTCAGAAGGGAAGGTATTCAGGAATTATTTAATTATAAAATATATATTTAAATACAACTTACTTTTAGTCTATGAGTCTACTCATCATTTTAATTATAGGCTGTAATTTTATTACTGTTTACCCTTGGTATTATTGATTTTTTTTGGCTATTTTGATACCAATTTAAAGAAATCTTTTCTAAGAAGTAAGACAATTTTAGGTTATTGCAGTCCTCAAGAATATAAACAACTATTTGATCAGAGGTTCATTTGAATTTCTTAACTCTTTGGTGTAACTAGATAACTTGCTTAAGGAAATTTTATTTCTATCAATTAAAGATAGCTTCTTAAAAATATAAAATTAAAAATATACATATTATATATAAAATTAAAAATATACATATTATATATAAAATTAAAACTTTTTTCTGAGACAACTAACCTCTCTTAAATCATTTTTTCTGTATGTTAACAAGTTAGGAGGCAGATGTTCGAAATGTTTTTCTATCCTGTTAATCCAAGAAAGATGAACCATTGTTCTCCAAATTTCCCTTTTGCCACAGTGCTGCATTCCTGGGTTATCATCCTTTAGTTCCCTGATCATAGCTAGAATAGACTGCATTCAATTCCATGAAATAATTTGTGTTGATTTTAAAGCTAGCCAGTATATTGCAGAACCTTCCTCAGACAGTCCTTCCTATATCTTGCCAGTGGGAAAACTTTCAGAATTCACAACAGTAAAAGAGGTAAATCTGGTCATGTAAGTTTGCATGTATTCCCCAAAGCATAATGTATCTTTATCGGTTTAACTTTCCGCACACATAAAATCATTTCTGCTGGGTAAACTTCAGTGTAGGACCACATCTGTGTTAACTGAGTCTAATTATGTTTATCTTATGAGATTTTAACCATTTTGATATAAGTATAATGTATTATGCATTCAGTCCAAGATTAATGTTATCTATGAATACAACATAATTATCACATTTTAGTATACTAGAAATCTAATAGCTAAAATGTAAAAATTTCTAAAACTTTTAAATTTAAAATTTAATATGCCAAGTGAGTAGCCATTTACATGGCTCAAGAAATCAAAATTGTTAAATATATGCAGTAATAGTTATCCTTCAATCAATATTTTCAGGTACCTGATTAATTTCCTTATAAAAAACTAAAGTTATTTCTCTATTTACATTTCAGAGGAATATGTTTTGCATCCATATAAGAAAAAACATAAGCATGAATGTCTTTTTATATTTTTAAAATAAATGGTAGAGTATTATAGTTATACATAGGGGAAATATTTTGCTTATCCTTTTACTAAGATGCAGTATACAGCTATACCACTAATCTCCTATTAATGGGTATGTAGGTTGTCTCCAAAATCGTGTTAATACAAATAATGCTACACTGAATAACCGTGAATATGTTATTTGTACACATCAGAGTTGAGAATAGTAACTGTTGAATAAATATTTGAACTTGATGTAATTGTATTTGATGCCTTGTCTTATAATTCAATAGGTTTACCTTTTACTGTCAAATTTATAGGAATTTTTAACAAAATAACATGTTTGCTACTGAAAATAAGAAGTGATAATTTTCTGAGCCAATTGTAGAAATGAAATGTAAGTTGCCAATTTAATTTATTAAAAAACGAAAAGCTATTTTATGTTAATTTTACCTACTCAACTATGGCAGCATGAAAATTATTAGAGTAAAAGGAATTTCCAGAATATTTTCCTACAGTGAGCCAAATTATCAATGGGAGGGGGAAAGCTTTTCTTAGATCTAACTCTTGTCTCAGTAGTTATGAAACTAAATATGGCAAGGTTTTTGCTTTTCCTATTTCCCAGGATTGGTGCTAACTTTGGAAAAGAGCATCAGACATTCATTTGGTGCTGACTCCATGATGGGTACAGGAACAAAATCCCAACTTCTCTCTTCCTATAATCACGTTCTCGCCACCTTATGCAGGTCACACCTGTGCTTGTTGGCAGCTGTACTGGATTGGAAGTCATACATCGTGTAGCTCTGGTAAGAAAGGAAATTAGTTTCTTGCAATGTGTGTCCTTTCAGGTGACACTGTCTGTTTCTCATTGAAGATGTGCAAACCAAATAAATAAAAAGTCAGCAGAGAAACCTTGAATAGGATTGTGTGATAGTGTCTGGCATGAAGGGTGCGGATCTGCATGCCATGGGGTGATGGAATCATAATGATTTTGTAAATATTCATGTTTCAGTTCAGTTACAATTTAATAGCCATCCAAGAATGAAAGCTTCAGAATGAAATTACATACACTAAGTCTGCACTTTGCATGAGTTTCCAGGCTGGCTCAGCTGCACAATAGGATGTGGCAGTGACTTCATAGGCCACAGGAGCTCAGCACTGTCTCTCCTCGCCCCCGCCCCCTCCCAGCCAGCCTTCCCTGGAAATGTGTCTCAGCTGGGTGACTTTTCCACTGTGAGGCTTCGTCTGAATTTCTCCTCTGAAGTCCGTTTTATCGTGGGTTTTACTAAAGTTCTGTTTTCTGAATATTCTTCAGCTTCTTAGATGTTCAATAGTTTTAGTCTCTGTTTTAGCAGTTAGCAGCTGCTCTTATGCCAACCCTTCGTCCTGTGGCTTAGTTACATGTGTAACATTTGGACTATGGTTTGTTTAAATGTGTTCTTTTATTGCTTAGCAAAAAGTTTGTTCATAAGAAGAAAATACTACCTTTATGCATTTAATTTGCAGATTCGGATAACAAAACAAGCAGGTTAGCGATATGGATAAGAGAAGCAAATAAGGAAAATCATGTGAAGCTTACAAATAAACATAAAAAAATTACAATTAGAGAAATGAAAACTTTTGTTGGAATTCCCTGCACTGTATGAAATGATTTTGTTTTAATGTAGACTTACACCTAAAAAATGGTGAGCTCTCTTGTAACCCTTAAGGTCTTTGATAATTTAAACATAATCTTTTTCATACATTCTCCCAAACAGTACTTGTACTGTCTTCTGAGTTCCTAGATTTAATGCAAGAGGATAGGTATTTTTCTGTCCCAGCATCTCACTGGCATTAGCTCCCCTTTTAAGGAAAGCTTTTGTGTCCGGAAGAGTTGCAATTCAGAAGTCTCAGTCACACCGAGATCTGGAGAACTATCAGCCATGATCCAAATCCAGAACACTAGCCTTTGTACATGGCCTGACTGATAGCAATGATTTCGAAGCTTTAGATAATTGTCAAAAATAACAAAAGTACAGTATTTTATAACACATTAAAATTGTATATGTACCTGGAACTTTTTCACCCAGAGAGAATGCAGTGATTTTAGCTATTCATTCTATTAAACATTACATTGGCACTAACAGAAAAAAACTGAGAGGGGCGAACAAAAGGCAGAGCAACTTGGGAAGTTAAGAACCAAGAGATATTATCATGGTAAGTTCCCTGAGCTTTCTTTCTGCTTCATTTGCCACATTTAGAGTTGATGAATCCAGCAATCCAGGAACGCTAACATAGAGAAAACAATAACCGCGAGAGCAATAGTATACTCTCTATGGCTAACATAGTGGGGAATGGATGTTCAACAAGACAAAAATCTTGTTTACAATAACCGCTGTAGTACAGCTAAACGTTATAGAAAAAACAGCCTAACTCCAAACCTTCTCAGTTAAAAAGAAAAGAAAAAGAAACAATTGCATAAAAATTAGCTTATAAAAATTTAACCTAGATCAATAAATACAAATACAATTTGTAACAAATCAATAATTATATAACTAAGTGCAATTAAAAGACAAGGATTTATTCAGTAGTATAAAAGACCTTCTCCATAAATATATCAAATGTAACAACCTTAGTTGATGATATTATATACCAGGGAAACATTAATCTGTAGAAAGAAGAAAGGGTATATTCATATCAGTTATACTACAATCTTAAATGTATATACTATGCAATAAACAACAGAGTTGCAAAATACGTGAATCATAATTTGAAGGAAAAAGTAGATAAATACACAATTTCAAGGCTTCAATAACCATGTGTTATTTTCCTAAGTGTGACACGACAAAATTTCACAAATTTGGTGGTCTACGATTATGTAAGTTTATCCTGTCACTGTTTTGAAGGCCAGGAGTGTAAAATTGAAATGTTGAAAAGGTTGGTTTCTTCTTTAGACTATAAGCAAACATTAGTTCCCTGCCTATTTTCTAGTGTTTGTGACTGTCAGTGATTTTTGGCATTTCTTGGCATGCAGACATATCCATCCAGTGTTTGCCTCCTTCTTCACATAACTTTCTGTTTATTCTATCTCTGCATCTCACATATCTCTCTACCTTTTCCTTTTATAAAGACACCAGCTGTTGAATTTAAGTATCAACCTAAATTCAAGATAATATCCTCTTTAGGTCCTTTGACTAATTTTATCAGCAAAGAATTTTTTAATGTACAAATAAGGTCACTTCACATTCAAAGTTTCCAGGTGAAGCTGTCATTTAACCTATTACAACTCACACATCAACAAGTGATAAAATAAAGCAAGCAGAAACAAAACTTGGAACAGAAGTAGAGGAACTTACCATCACTGTCAACCCCACAAAATGCTATCGACATTTACAGAATGTTACACTCAGCAAGAGCAGTATACCTATTACTTTTAAGCATCCTTTGAGTTGAGACCAAGATAAATTATTTCACAAACATAAATAATGAAGTTACTCAGAGCTTCTGGTGATGAGTAGTTGTACCAAGTGTTAAAATGAACTGATGCGGTATTTCTGTCTCATGGAACCTTTTCATGTTGACACCACACAGATATCTGTCAGCCTCAAGAAAACACCTTGTTCTTCAGGGTTGCACTGGTATTTCCATACAGTGGTGTATTACAGTGTGCAGCGTTAGTTTTTCTAACTACATGCTTTTCCAACACATGCACACCAAACACAATCCTTCTAAGTAACTTATGGGTTAAAGAGGAAGCCCCAAAGGAAATTTAAAAAGTTAGACTGACTGAAAATTAAAACAAACCAAATTTTGTGGAATACAGCTAAGGTGGTTGTCAGAGGGAAATTTATATCACTAGACATTTAAATTAGATAAGAGGAAAAGTCTCAAACCAATAACCTAAATTCTAGTATCAAGATACTAGAATAAAAAGGTCAAATTAAGCTGAAAGCAAGAAAAAGGAATGCAGTAGAAGAAAACTATAGTATAATATCCTTTGTGAATATGTACAAAATACTTGGAAATATAATTCAGCAACTCATAAAAGGAATATGACCAAGAGAGGCTTATTTAAGATATAATCAATGCAGAAAAAACTTGGCAAAGTTTATTCATTATTTAAAAAAAACCTCTCAGAAATGTAGAGAAAGGAAAATCCTCTGTTTCATAAAGAGAATGCACAGAAAATCTATAGATAAATTATACTAAAGACTGAATGTTCTCTTTCTTAGAACAGAAATAAGGCAAGATACCCAATTTTATACCTCTAATTTGAGCATAGTATTGGAGTTTCAGCCAAAGCAATAAAAACATGCAAAATAAAATCATTTGGATAAGGGAGAATAGTTAAGCTATGCTATCTATATATGTCATGATTGTCTATGTAGAAATAACAAGTAATCGGCCACAAAATCTCCAGAACTAAGAAATTCATAAAAGTTGCAAAATACAAGAAAACATAGACGTCAGTTGTATTCCTATATACTAGCAATGAGCCTGTGGACACCAAAATTAAAATATTATTTATAACAAGCCACTAAGAAATACTTAGGTATATAACTAACAACATGTACAAGACTTATACATAAGATATTATAAAACACTGATGAATTTAATCAGAAATTAAATGAGAAAACAAGAAGCTATCCCCTTCCTGTGAGCCAGCAGCACTAGTGGGCCTCCACGAGGAGAAACAAGGAACCAACCCCTTCCCGTGAGCCTGCTGGCTTGTTGTCTGGGGAAAAAGAAGAGCCAATTCCATTACCCTACCCCTCAAACAACCGGCTGATCCAGAGAAACACAGGCTGAGATGATAGGTACTGAAGAAAAAACAAAAACAAAACACAAAACACAACAAAACAAAACACCCTACAGTTTAATATTTGCAGTGTTTAGTGTTTAACTGGTTTTTTGGCATAAAGCTAGCAGTCTGAGAATCTATTTAGAGGATAACAATACACAATATAACAACTATGGAGGATTTCCTTCTGAAGGTGGTAGCCATTATTAATTCTCTATTGTCTTGTTTGAACATCCTGTATTATTTTCATTGTTTCGTTTGGTTTGGTTTTATTCTGTTTGATTTTATTATGTCTGATGGCATGGGCAGCTATTTTAAAGACTGATTTCCTATTATTTTGTTTCAGAATCTTGTATCGTTTTTACTGTTTTGTCTTGATTGGTTTTATTCTGCTTTATTTTGTTTGGTTTTATTCTCTTTAAAATAAAAAAAAATCACTAAGAAAATGAGAAATATACCATGTTTACACATTAGAAGATTAAATATAGTGGAGATGTAAATTCTTCCTCAAATTTATATAAATGTTTAATGTAATTTATACTAAAATTTCAAAAAGCATAGATAAAAATACCCTAAAATGTATGTGGAAAGCAAAAAGAATTTCAATAGCTAAAGATAAGACAATGAAGATGGACTACTTGGTTTCCAAGAGTTCAAGAGTTTATATAGTTATAGAAAACAAGACCCCATGGTTTTGAAAGGATGGACACAGAAATCAACAAAAAATGTAGAAACCTAGAAATAAAACATCCAAATTTGTCCAACTGATTTTTAATAACAATTTATAGGTAATTTGATAAATAAAAGATAGGCTTTGGAATAAGTGGTTTTGAATTAATTGGACATTCATAGGCTGCAAAACAGAATCTATTGAAACCTCTCATCTGATATAAACGTTAGCTCAAAATGATTAGTAAACTTAAATATACTGCTAGAACTATAAGACAGTAAACATTGCCATCTTTTTACTGTGGTAGGGATAAAATCTAAAGCTTGGCATATTCATAGCATTGTGCTACTACTAAACTACTTCTGTAACTATGTTTTATTAAACTATAAAAGTTTTTTTAGTAAAGAATGCATGGGGAAATCTAAATCTGAAGCTAAATCAATAATTCTCAATGTGATACTATTTCACCATGTATTTAAAAAAATTGCTGAAAGGACGAAGGAAAGAGGAGAAAAGGAAGCAAAATAAACTAAGATGTGTTATATACAATGCCAACCCCCCCTACAATGAGTGTCATCATTATGTGCTACAAATGTATAATAATAAAATGTTTTAAAAATTAAAAATTTAGTAGGTGCTACAATCTCAGGTACTTGTGTAGTTGAGACAGAAAAATCAGTTGAGTCCAGGAATTCAAATCTGTCTGGGGCCATACAGTGACACCTCATTACAAAATAAATAAATTCATGCATATAAAATACTTACATATAAAAATATTTTGAAAATTAAAAATTAAAAAAATTGGCTTTGTAAAAATTCTATTAAAAGCATAAATGAGATGGTCCAGGCTAAATGAAAACATTTTAAACCACATAATGAAACAAAAATTAACACTTGTAATATTGAGATAATTTTTAGAATATAACAATAAAAAACAAAAACAGGCAAAATAAATGAGCAAGTGTTTCACTGATGAGGACATGTTATTTTACTTAAACAGAAGAAAAGGTTTTCAGTGTCATGAAGAATTAAAGAAAGATGAATTAAAAATACAAAAGATATTATGATATACTTACCGTAAGGGCTGTAACAACAACAGTAAGTTTATCTAAGGATGCAAAGAAACGGGAGCACTGAGACATTGCTATTGAGAATATAAAATGATATAAGTCTGGAAATGAGTGTGAAAAATCTCTTTAAAACTCAATCTGTCCACTGTGCAGCAAGTGTACCAATAGGCCTTTATCCCATAGATTTGAAAATTGATGTTCATACAAAAATCAGAGCATGATTGTTCGTAATACTTTACTCCTGGTAACTAAAAACTAAAACTAACAATAGTGTCCTCTAATGAGAGAATGACTAAACAAAGTTTGATGTGTCCATATAATGGAATACTATTGAACAATTAAAAGGAGCAAATGACTGATAGGTGCAAAAAATTTGGATTAATATCTAGAAAATTATGGTGACTAAAAGTAGGTAACTCCAAAGGATTGTATAGTTCTGTGTAACTATAAGCATTGTAAGCTATAAGCATAGTTGTGTGTAAGCATTGTATAGTTCTGTGTAACATTCAAAGGACGTAATTGTAGCAATGGTGGATAGCAGAACAGTTGCTGAGGAGAGGATGCATGTAGTTATCACAAGACAAAAGGAGGGCACCCTGTGAGGATGGAGATGCTCCATCTGTTGTCTGTATGAATCGGTATTCTGCTTATTTGTATCACTGGGGAAATAACAAAAGGGATACATAGGGCATCTTATGATATTAATATACCTACAATGATCTCAAAATAAAACATTTAAAAATTAAAGGAAATTCAAAGTTTGATATTCATAGATAACATAGACACCATCAATAGAGAACATTTGCTGGTGCACAATTTACTCTTTTGGATATGTACCTCCCATACATGTTTGTGTGTCACGGTGGTGGAGTTGAATAGCTGTTACTTAGAATTTATACCCTGCAAAACTTGAGTTTTTGTTATCTGAGTCTTTATAAGAATGGTTTGTTAAATCCTGATCTATGTGACAAAGTTCTCTCATTTACCTCCGCTTTAGCACCTGTTTTGTTGTTTTGGTTGTTGTTTGTCATTGTTGCTGTTTTGCACTTTGATGGATTGCCTCAGACTTTCTGCTGATCCTGTCTTCAGAGAGATAAAGTGATGAGACTTTGGTCAGTGTTCTGCTGTCAGCTTTACTTCTAGTCCAGTCCAGGTCTCACTTTATATTGACGTCTGCAAAAGCTTTATTCCCAATGATGAGCCTTTTGGTGGTGTTTCATTTCTCATAGGTAATTCCTGAATGTTTGCCCCATCTGCCATACATTTTTTTTATATGGTTGTCTTTGTTTCTGATACATACACTGTGCCTTGTTACGAATGTCTTCACTCAAGAAAAAATTTATTAAGTGTAAATAAATATTTAGATATCAGGATCAGCAAGAGAGACAGTTTAACACTAGTAAATAGTTTAAATTCTAGTGAGAGGCAACATACCAAACAAGCAAGATACTCCTGATGGTGACACATTCTATGAAGAAAATAAGCCATTATGAGATGACAGAGAGAGATGTCAGGGATGCTGGGCTCAGACAAACCTAAGTAGCAATCTGTTTAAGGAGGAATGTTTCACCGAACCCTCATCAAAGTGTACAGTCAGCAAGGACAATCCTTGAGGAAGAGTATCCTCAGTTCTTTTGGAAGAAACTACAAAAGTTTTAGGTTGCTATTTGTTTGAGAAGCTTAGCTTGTTTGGGAAGCAGAGATGTGACCATTGTGACTAGTGTGCAAGAGTCAGTGTATGAGATGAATTTAAAGAGGTGACAGAGACTAGGTCAACTGGGGTTCTCTAGGCGATGAGCACAAATTTTATCTTAAATGCTGGAAATCCATTAGAAGATTCTCAGTAAAAGATTAACGTGAATCAATTTATGTTATTTTTAAAGAGATCCTATTGCCTTCTTTTTGAAAAATAGAGAAGTTGAAGTCAATAATGCCACTTCTTTGTAAGCCTCTTTATAAGACCTCTCATAATAATTCAGATGAATGATAGCTATGTCTGTTTATATATTTTAACATTGGATTCAATGAAAGTGCATGTTAAATTAATAAAAAGGAGAATGGTTTATTATTTTAAAATGGGACTCATGGGACTCATGACATAAACAACAAAATCTTAGCACCTTAGTCATTGGATCAGTTTGGGGCTGACACTCCTAGGAAATGAAAAGGAAAAGATTCATGTTACCATGAAATATTAGGGATCACTTCAGTATAGCATTGTATGCCCATATACCCTGTGTAGTAATCAGGTGTCTTTCGAGACACAGACCCAACAGTGTGTGTGTGTCTATAGGTCTGTGTCTATATATCTGTATATAATATATGGAGAAAAAGAAACAAAGGAGAGGGAATGGAGAGAGAGAGAGAGAGAGAGAGAGAGAGAGAGAGAGAGAGAAAGATTTTTAAGGAGTTGCCTACTCAGTTTGTAAACGTTGGCTTGTCTGAAATTTTCAGGGTAGGCAAGTTGGCAGTTGACAGGCTGGAGATGTTACAGCTTAAATTCAAAGGTATTCTGCTGACAGAATTCCCATATCTTTGGTAAGATTAGTTATTTTCTTAAGGATTTCAACTGACTGCACAAGGTTACTTCTATTACCATATAGAGGCTAGCTGAATAAATCTGTTTACTCATAGTCTAGTGATTTAAATGTTAATCTCATCTAAAAATACCTTACAGCGACATCCAGATCTGTTTTATGAAATGTTTAGGTGCTGTGGCCTAACTAAATTAACACATAATTGACTGTCACCTCTAAGTAAATTGATCCTAAAAAAAATAATGTACCACAGCCCTGAAGAGAAAGTGCAGGTCAAGGCATAGGAATTTCAGCAATAATAGGTGGGGACAGAGGCATGCCTGGCTTTGAGGCTATACATGTCTGTAACCCTTGTCCAGGAAGTAGTTTAGGTACTTTATGGAAAGCAATCAGGTAAGGGAAAGTCTCTTTCTCAGGAATATGAGCAATGCAAGGATTGTATTGCAGTATACATGCTGCTGGAGTGAGCACAAGAATCTCATTTCACATCAGTGGCTAGAAATGAATTTGAATGGCATGTACATTTAAAGAATTACCCCTGGCCTTGAATTATATCTTTGCAAAGTCCTAAGAAAAGTCTAAGCCAAGAATATGTATTGCTCATTATTCTTATGAGGAGATGTTTGTGTTTTTACTATTGTTTATTCTGTTGCAAAATATTTCCAACCAAAACCACTTCCGTTATCAAATAAGGCTCCAGACCAAACTTTTGCATGAACTTGGTGGTTTTACCTTGTATGAACTAATACAACGTATAGTACCCACATCACAGTGATTGCAAATTTTCTTTTTAATGGCGCTCTCCATCTCCAGATATAAAACATTATTTTAATGGGTAAGGCATGTAGGATAGGATACTTAGACACTTGACATCTCAGTTTTCTTATTGATAAAATGGAAAATATTCCTCCCTTAAGTCTATTATGGATAATAAATGAAACAAAATATATATTTGGTAAGTGTTGAACTTTTATTTTCCATGTACCCCTTGGAATTATCAAAGGAGATAGTTAAAGGATATTTTGGAAAGCATTTTAATTATCTAAAATATTGCTAAGGATGATTCAGGAAAAATAGGATTAAAGTCATGGACACTAGTTAAATGTTGTAGGCTATGGCTCAATATCAAATTTTCACTTTCGTTCAATACTCTGCAGTCTGGCTTTTTACATTTCTTACTTTACACTGATTGGAAGTGATATTAACTCATAAGTTTTTACTTTATTTACTACCTGTTTGTGGTGTCAATAAGTTAATCACTAAAAAATTGTGTTGCAGTAGAAAACCAAAAAATATATTGAGAGTTTTCACTGGTACCATCTCACTGATCAGTTCTTTAAAAAGCAAAGAAAAATTTTTTCTTGTAGATTTGCAAGACTTCCTGATGATTTTGAATTTAAGTCCATATACTGATAGTATATTTTTACTATCAGTAAAATACTGTCTACAAACAGTTAATCTACATCCCCATCTTCAAAGGGGATGATAAAAAAATCAGAGAGTTGATCAAATACAAATCTATCACTTACTCAAACACACATCTGGTTTGTTCTGATACTCCTGTTTTGTTTATTTTCATGGATATCTCATTACTTAAAATTCAAATGAATCTACTGTAAGCCAATGCTTCAATAATTCTGTACTTAAGGGTATTCTAGCAAAAATTTGGCAAATAGGGAGACCCATATGGCAAAGGTGTAGGATCAATAGATGTAAATATATTCAGAATAGATTTTTTTAATTGTGTGCTATTTTTCAAGTATTGAAGATTTTTTAAAAAAAGATCAAAAATTAAAAACTGAAATAACCTTGGAAATGCAAAGCATTTCCTGCTAAATAAATGTTTATTTAATCTTGATGTTGGGTATCTAAAATTGGTTTCATCATGTGTCATTCAGAGCTGAATTTACCCCAGGGAAATTTAAGTAAATTGCGGGTAAATGTGGTGTCAGACCGGAAGTGATGATAAGAAAAGAAAAAATACACATATTTAAAACTTTTAAAAGTTATGTTGCAAAGATGTCATTTCATCTTCTCAGTAGAGGGCTCATATATGTGTCTTCCCACTTCCTTTGATCACCCACATGATTTTTTAATGGAGTATCAAGACATAAAACCTCTGCAAAGCATTTAAGATTCATTGAATAACAGGGCTGCAAAGAGATTGTCTGACACCCACACATTTCTTTTTTTAAATTTTTTTTAAAGAGAAAAAACAAAACAAAACAAAACAGAATAAAAGGTAGCAGTAATCCAGAATTCCAAGGAAAAAAGGAAAAGAACAGCAACAAAAAATCCTAAGAAATTATTACTTGACAAACTACATACTGACTTCTTGGAAATAGTTGTTCAAATTATAAAGTTAAAACATGTAAAGTAGACATTCAAACAGTGAGACTGTTAACAGTTCTGCTCCATGATCTGACAAAAACAGCAATATGGTCATCCATCTTACCCACTCAAATATACATGCAATTATATCAAAAGGGTTAAATTAAACACAACAAAACAGAACAAAGCGGATCACAAGAAAGCAATGTAAGGGACATAAATTCCAAAACTAGACAATTGGAGATATTCACCCTCCATCACACTGACTCTTGTTTTCTTCCAAATAGTTGTCCATATTGTTACATACAGGGAATTCACATGAAACAATAAACATGGAATTGATTCAAGCAGGATGAGGAGGGGACACTTCAGGTCTTCAAGACCAGACATTAGGGAAGCCAAGAATGGCTGTCATAGTATCTCTCATTCTCCTCAATACAGCTGTCCATACCTTCATATGTGTTGAACTTAAACATGACAAAGCAAGCTAAAGTCACGTTGAACAAACAGTGATAGTTTTGCTGGATTTCACATCATGACATTATGGAATCAGCACTGGGTATTGCAGTGTCTCTTTTTCTTCAAAGTAGTTGTTCACTTCAACATGTGTTATATAGTTGGTTCTCGTAAACTGTTTATAAGCACTACGCATGCATGAGTCTCTACACGTGTATCTATCATTTCTATATTAGAGGAAAAAACAAAACAAAGCAAGATAAAACAATTCCTAGAAAAGCATGAGGCAAATTTCACATAAAACCGCAATACAAGGTGATCTACAATGGTTACCATGATGTCTGAGCAGTATATAACAACATTAATAAAAACGAAGCACTGGAGACATTATAAGACTTCAAAAGCAAGTAATAATCAAACCAGAGTGGGTATCTTAGTGAATCTTGTCATCTTCAGTGTAGTTGCCTATACTCTTAGACTTGATGCTATCAATCATAACAGATTTAAATAAAATCAGTCAATACAAAGTAGCAATCTAACAAGCCAGATTCAAATAAGATCAGTCATAATAAGACAGTATAAGTTATAAAGGGCTTCA